>UCOH01005975.1:0-218658 GCA_900474275.1 Synergus japonicus
CCTATAGAGTGTTCAAAAAGAAACATTTTTCATCTTTAGACTTTTTTTCATATCGTGCGTTGCTTGTCTTTTAATTTAAGTTTTCTTTTATTTTTTTTTTATTTTCAAAATGTTATAAGTCTTTCAATTTTCTTTTTATCCAAAAAAGTAATTAAGAAAAATTGTTCGACTTTTTGAGTACTATGAACATCCGTGATTAGAATTTTCAAATTAAGAAAAAAAGTGGTTTCAAAATTTTTCAAAATGCTCCAACTTTTTGAATTTTTATCAAAAATAGCTGGCTAACGAACTTGACCTTCATTTTAGGACACTAAAAGAGTATACCAAAGGACAATCCAATCGGTCGATTCTTTCGAAAGTTATCGTGCTCACAAACTAAAAATCTACAGACAGACACACAGCCAGACACACAGACACACAGACAGACAGACAGACACATTCGTAAAAACATGTTTTTCGGGTTCAGGGGGTCCCAAAACGTGGACATTTGACAAAAACTGGGGGGGTCAAATTTTACACAAATCTAATACCTTCTCTGATGAGAATGTAAAAAGACGTGTTGCATACAAAAAAGTGGATGAAGGTATTTATGTATTTTTAAGCAAAAGAAACAACACTTTTTATTTTGTATCTGTTATAATATAAATTTCCGTACGCAAAAAAATTTGAAAATTAGTTTTATAATGATGGAAGTGAAATAGAGTACATTCAACAATAATTAAAAAATTACACGGGGGTAAATCACCCCCTAATTATGTATATAATGGCTAAATAAATCGAAAAAAAATACTTGTTGCACACAATAAAAGAGGAGAAAGGTATTTATGTATTTTTATGAAAAAAAAATAACAGCATTCAGGAGAGTAGCTACCCCTAAAATACATTATTAACAATAATAATTAAATCTTGTGTACATTATTTTCCGTTTTTAAAATTTTAAACTTTGCAATCGACACTTGTAACCCCTATTTTTGAGGGGCTGTTTCACCCCCTTAAAGTGTTTTTCCGCAGATCAAAAATAATAAGTGTCGCTTAGTTTTTCGAGTACTACAACATATATCAGGGAGTATTAAATCGGCGGGAGACACTTGGTGGACCTTCCTTGTAAGAAAGGGGTGGAAAAAGTATTTGTAAAAGGGATTTAAAAAAAAAAATTAGCAAAACGGTAGAAAATTTTAGATAAAATGCTTATCAAAAAATGGAAAAGGATTTTGGAATAATTATTTGAAAACTGCGGAGTTGAAAAAAGGGTGGGTAAAGATGCAAGTTGGAACTTGGGAAATGGGTTTGGAAAAAAAGTTTGAGGAAGTACTGAAACGTTCAAAAACCATAACTCAAATAATGACGTGTGAATTGTTTTTGTCATTGTATAATCTATTTTGGTGTTAATTTTGGGTCACGGAGAAGTACAGAGATGAAAGATCTTGAGAGAAAGGTTTGCCGTAGAGAGGGGGTTGGTTTCCCACTTCCGGCGGTACACAATTAGCCCTCGAGCATTAATTTTGCAGCAACGGCCGTTACTCGACAGGATATTATAGCCGAGCTGGCCGTAACAATAAGGATTATACGGGAAAACGCTTCGATAGCGATTCTAATACGGTCTCAACCCCCATTCTCGACATCCACCCGCCCCTCCCTTCCGGGGGCCAACATCTTCCAGGGTAAACGGGCACAGGGCCATGGACCGACTTAACTTGGCTGGCAATAATAAAATGATATAGGAGGCGAAATATGCATTTAAATTATCGCCCCGCGATAATAATTTGCATACCGCCGCGGCCAACCCCCACCCCCTGCCCGCCACTTCGATGCCCCGTTCGCTTAGTTTAGCCCCGTTTAATTTAAATAATACTTCACCGCGCCACACCGCCTGAAGATATACATAAAATCGCCATAACATTGTAAATTATAACTGATACGGCTTATACGTATAGTAAACTCTGAGACCTATAGCACAAACGATTACCAACGTCTCCCAGGGCTTTCACTTCTGATTAAGAAGTGCTAAATTAGCCAGAATTCTTGGGAGCTATTGCCGTATTTTTTGGGGAAATTTTACGCGGGAGATTTGACTTGGAAGGAGAGTTTTATGATGATTTGGTATCTGAAAGAGTGAGATAATCAGTTATTATTATGACTTCAGAATTTAATGGACGTTAAGTAAGGAATGAGATGAAACATGAAAATTTCCATTAAAAGAGAAAAATATGATTAATTTTAGTTTAAGAAGGCATCATACAAAAATTTTGGTTTTCTTAACGTTCAGAACAGCCACTTCAAGTTTTATAATATATTTTATCTGTATTTTTGTAATATTGATCATAAAGCACGTTTTGGAATGCTTTTAATTTATCTTTAATTTGTGTTTTTTTTTTTGTTACAGGTACGCAAAAGGAAAAAAGTGCTGGGACAATTCCAAGAGCAGAGTTATAAAACTTGTAGATTATTACATATTTATTGAGATTTTATTAGTTGCTTTGAATTAAATGTATCAGACATTCAGTAGTGCAGATATAACTGAAGTTTAAGTAGTAAAATCTTAGTGGTACCAGACCTGGCTGCATTCAGTAGTACAGGTATAACTGAATTTTAAGTAGTAAACGATTAGTGATGTCAGACCCAGTCTACATTCAGTAGTAAAGGTATGACTGAGGTTTAAGTAGTACAAGCTTAATGATGTAAGACCCGTTTTTTCAAAACATTTGAAGAAATTTTAAAATTTTTCTAGGAATTGCAAAACATTTGAACGATGTTACTGGGGGTTTAGGTTTCAAAAATTTCGAAAATTTTGAGATATTTCAAAAGCTTACCAAAGAGTCTAATGATTTCTATAGAAATAATTTAATTTTATTAAATTAATTAATGTAATTCATAATATAATTAATTAATTATCATTTAATTAATAAATTAATTTTAATGGAATTTTATTTTAGCTAAAATAAAATTACAGTCGTACTTTTTAAATTTCAAGGATTCACTTTTTCCTTAAAACAAAGACTAAGACATATTTGGGGCTGAATTTTAGAGAATACTTCCAAAAAAAGTTAGATACTCATTAGACTGAAATTAAGCCATATTTACACTGAACTTTATAATCTTCAGACGTTCAATTTGATCTCACAATAAATTTCTTAATTTTTAAAAGTACAAATTACATGTAACAATTATCAATAGATAATTTATTAAGGGCATGTGATACATTGTCATAAATGCTCAATCTATAGTGTCACCAACTTTATTTTTACATAATAAATATTATTTACTAAAACTAAGTAATTTACCTCCATTTAACGTTAAATGGTCTAGTTTTTGTAAAAAATTCCACTGTTAAAAATGTTTTCAAAATTAATATAGTTTTAATATACATTTTGTAAAGTCATTTGCATATACCGTAAGTTAAACTCAATATATTACGATATGTTTTAAAATTAATATAAAACCATATTAAAATTAATATAGGGTATATCAACATTAATATAATATATATATATATATATGTAATATGGCTGTATATTAATTCTAAAACATAATGGTATATTAAATTTAATTAAAGGTACATGCAAATGACTTTACTAACATATATTAAATTTTGATCAGTTTTTTTCACAGTGTCGTTTAGATCTTAAAATAAGACCATTATTGGTCTAAAAATAAGAAATTTTCCCTATTTTGCTTCTCTTCTGGAAAAATGATGACCTCGTCGCGGTTTACCTGTGACTTAAGCGTATCTACATCGCGTAGGGACAAGTATGCTCAAAGTGACCACGAGTATATCCACCTCAACCTCCTTTTCACCCTACTTTTCTCCTCTGCCCCCATACATTGTAAAGACACAAGAGAGAGTGGATGGGGTAATACTCGGACAGAGGCGTGCACGCCGTTACGATATAGAATTTTAATATAGTGGTTTACGAGCGCGATTGTTCGCCATTTTACGGTCGCTATGGAGCGGCCATTTGAATTCTTAGATCTGCATACTTCGCGGAATTGCGTGGGGGCGCAATAGGGTGCCCATGTAGTAGACCGCGGCTATGGGATCCACTCACCCCATAGCCGCCAAGCGCCTCGCGCGCGGACATTCAAATATCTCGGCTGCCTCTCTATATATTATATGGCTTAATAAAATAATAACGTAGAGCCTTGGCCCCGTCACGTATCCTAACGTGAGTACCCAACGTCGAAATCGCCGATTGTAAACGGTCGTAAACGGAGACGGACGGTCGGTGTCAGAGAGACGAGCAGTCATTTGATTAACATAGAATTCCAGTTTTCTTCGATCCTAGACTGGGTTATTAATTTATTCTTCAAAAGCATTTCCCTTTCTTGCAAAGCACGCCGAGCTCTTTTCCACCCGTTTCTATTAAGTTCATTATACGGGAGTCGATTGCCAATATGCCGAGAAATTGTAGGGAACTGAAATTCCAGGGCGTTTTCAACATTCATTGAAATACTTCCAATGCTTTCTCATCTGTAAGTTAATAATCAGGTCATAAGAAGGCAGATTTCACAGAAAGGGAAAATGTAGGTATATATTATATATTATTGATAATTTAAAAGTGGATAAGGGTGCGGTGTGCCTTGAGTTTCACGCATGATTAAATTCGCGTGAGTTCAGAAATTTGCGATCCCTCGTGACTTGAGAAGCTTATGTAATAATATAATTAATTAAATAATTAATGAGCGCGCCCCTCACTATGTGAATCCCAATAAACCACCCAGTAATATTCGCACCTTCGCTCCCGCACGACATGAAATCCCCCAAGGATTATTTTTCCTTTACAATTGTCTGAACGGGATACAATATAATAACTACCTACATCTGTAATTATTAAAGCAAAAATGATTATTATCCTTTCACGTCGAGTATACAATTTGTAAAAAATCGCAACAGTTACATGATTCAGATTTTTAATTTATTTTAGTATTTTTTCCTAAATATGACCTTCTGTCCTCTGAATGCAAAATAATTCTGGTTATTTCGAGCTGATCAAAAGTTTGATGGGCCGTGACTCAATTCTCCCTTGAGAATCTCTAGAGATCAAAATCCCTTTACTTTATTCATCCCTTTTGTTTCTGCGGAGATTTATTTCTTTTTGTGGATGCGATAAACAAAATAAAATGGTATTTAATACGATAATTCAGAGGAGCTTGCAACCTTCGACCTCGCGTTGTGACCGAGGATTTTTATTCGTGAACGCTGTGCCAGCACCCTGGGATTCATAAAGCGACCGTGAAATATCACAGCAAAGTAAGTTACGTCGTTTAGTATGATTTGAGCCTTGCTAATGTACTTTAATAACGTATTTTACGTCGCTCGACCACTCGCGGCCTACTATTGTCGGACAACAGAGAAAGATAGGGCAGTGGTGAATGGCTGCTTGGAGAATGAAAAGGCTGCGAGGAGGTGGATTTGGGAGCTTGCCTGGCCAATTGGGACATTTTCGGTCGCATTAAATACATAATTCGAGCTATGGCTTAATCTCGCGTCCGTATATAAGTATTTTACTGTCCAGTCACGATGTCATAACTTTCGAAGGTCCGACTATATTATTCCAGCTAAATTTCACTACCACTCGTACTCAAAACCTCACATTGCCTTATTTTTTTCAATTACTGTTTTTTTAATTTTAATTATTTATTCAAAGCATTTTTATAGCAGATAAATTATTTCAGATATTTTGTATGCCTATAAAGCATGGCTAAAGGTTTATTTTTCACTCTTCACAGAGTAAAAACGTAATTTTTAGTCCCTAGGGGGTAAAAAATTTTTTATTTATAATAGTATAGTTATTTTAAAAAGATTTTCATTTTTTTTTTTTTTTTTGTAAAGTTGGTAATTTGAAAATATTTGGAAAAAAGTAGTATAACGATTTCAAAATTATTATTATTAATTATTATTCATTTGTAAGAGTTCAATTTAAATTAGTTTCCAAATTTATTGAAATTCAATTTTGGGTTTCCTGTTTAGTTTGAATTCACCCAAACTCTATTTATTTAATTTCGTATTCCTTTCAAATTGAATAAATTATGATTGGAAATATTTTAGTATTTCAAAACTGAACGGTACACTCAGAAAAAACCTTGTTTTAAATCAAAACTTTTACTTTAATAACCCAAATTTAAAATTTCCTTATATTAAAGAAAACGTTCTTTCTATTAAACTAATTTTGTTTGATTCAAACAAAATTATTTTTAATTATTTTAATTTAAAGAAACTGTTTGTTTAATTCAAAAAAAAATTCTTTGAATCAAATAAATGATTCTTTGACCGTATATCAATACTATGATTTCTTTGATTCAAAGAAACTGTTTTCTGGGTTTAGTTTGTCTGTTAAAACACATGGAATTGTTTAAGGCTTCTCGTTCGATCACCGAAGTTAAGCAAAGCTTGGCTCGCTTATAATCGGATGGGTGCTGCCGTACTACATATTTAATAATATACTAAATGAAACTTTCATATGTAGATAATAAATCTATTACAATCTATTAAATTTTTTTTAATCCTTTGAAATCTTTTAAAATCCTTCAACAGAATTGGAAATCCTTTTAAATCTTCTTAAATGCTTGAATTCATTTAAACTCTCATGAAATGCATTGAAATCATGTAAAATCCTTCAAATCTTGTGTAATACCACAAAATCTTTTACAATCATTAATGTCTGAAAATACTCGGAAAAAATTTGAAATCTTTTAAAATGGGAAAAAGATTTGCAAAGAATTTTCAAAAAAGGAAAAACATGTCACGTTATAAATTAACATAGAATTCTGTGAAATCAGCGATTTTTTTATTGCTGTCAGGGATACTTTGAAGCTTCTGAGAGGAAGAATATATTACTTGCTAATAATACATCAGTTGATAGGCTTACAGCTAATGAAGTAACGTATGTCGCCGAATGACAATCGAGTTTTATATTAATGTTCGTTCGAGCTGCACCCACGTTGTCGGCGATCGTTCGTTTAATCAAACCGTGGCACTAATATGATTACTTATTGCGCATTCGCGTTATTCCATACACGTGGGACATGATTCAACAATTCCCAAACCTAATCCCGTTATGGGCACTTTCTCTCTTTCCTCCCCTTTCTCCTTTCACCTCGTGTTCGCGCGAACCACATCAACTGACCGGACGTGCGTACTCCACCCTTCAATGTAAAAAATTCAATTTTTTTCACGTTAAATCCAACAGAATTTACACCACAAATCCCACTTTCTGGCGCATGTTGGGGGCGTGATATTCTCTGTTTTTTCTCCCAATATGTTTATTTAATATTCTGATAGAAATCCGCCCTAATACTGTTTAATCCTCAATCGCACGTAGGGCATGATTGTTCAATTTTATTTTACTACCACGCATTAAACCAATGCTTTAAAATTTATTTGAAGTTTTTAGAAATACCAGGAAATCCTTTACAATCCGTTAAAATCTCGCGAAAGCCTTTGAAATCTTTAAAAACTCTGCAAAATCTTTTGAAATCCTTGAAAATTCCATAAAATTGTCTAGCATCTCCTGAAATCTAAGGGAAATTCCTTGAAATCTTTTAAAATCTAGATATCCGATAACAGATTTCCAACTGTTTGTTTTTCCCTAATATTTTTTAATCCCCAATAGAATTTAGGTAAAAATTATTCAATTTATTTCTACTACCAAGCATGAAACCACAAGAGGATTATTTTTTCATTTTTCAACTTCATCTTTTTTTTTAAATTTATCTAGTGTGCAATAAAAATGCAAACTGCAAACAGAATTCAGAACGAAAGTTGATCTCAAGTTGGTCTGTTTCCAGTGGATCGTTTACAGGGTTGCGAATTTGCATTGAACGAAATGAGGCGGTGTGGAGCATTCCAGTCCAAAGTTAATAGCTTTCCAACGATTAACTGTATCTCCCGTACCTCATTCTGGCTCATGTCCCTATCTTCCTTCGTTTGCATCACACTTGATTCGCCATCTCTGTCCCCGGACTCCCACACTATCCCCTAATAATGTATGTCCCAAAGGTCGCGAAATAACTGACTCTGGGAACTCCACTATTCGCAAAATCAAAATCTTCATTGATTTGGTACAAAAACGACACCTGAAATTAATCAATTCACCAGAATTTCATTTTAAATCGTTCTACAAATTTTTTTATGTTTTCAGATCCAGAAAAGTTGAGGGAAAAGTAGTTTTAGGGAATCGTGGGAGAAAATTTTCGGTACTAGGAAGAGAGCCAATAGTTTTCAGGCCTTCCAGAGAAGGCGCCAGACTAGCGTCGGAGGTTATAGGACATAATTTAGTGGACAGTTTGATATACAAACAATCTTTAATGAAATTCTTGGTGTTCATTAATAACGCATTACAGGCTCGCGCACGTTGCCGGCACTCGCACGGCACCCCTTTATATTCACGTTTCAACCCCTCCCCCCACCTCAAACCGCCCCCAACCCCTATTCACCACGTCGCAAACACATATTCACATAACGCACGTCGAGGACGATCGTTTCAAATTTCGAAATAGGAGTCGAAGCACTTTAGAGAATTTTTTTCTTTTTTCTGGAGTCGACTCTATATTTTTCTTTCTTCTATTTTACTAGAGTGTATCAAGGACGGAAGGAAAATAATTTTCGGCTGGTGAGAAAGTTGTTATTTGAGATTTATGTTAACTATGTTATTTTTGTCGAATTACATATGTATATATAACTTTTTTATAGTTTATTTTAACAAACTTTAAGAACTGTGTAAGGATTTCGAAGAATTATAAATAATTTCCAGGTATTCACTCAGAAAAAAGTTTTTTTGAGTCAAACAAACGTATCATTGATATAGGGTCAAAGAAAAAATTTGTTTGATTCAAAGAAATTTTCTTTAATTAAAAAAAGTTGATTTCATCATATTAAAGAAAATTTCTTTGAATCAAACAAATTTTTTCTTTGACCCTATATCAATGATACGTTTGTTTGATTCAAACAAACTTTTTTCTGAGTGTTCTTTGAGATTCTCTAACTTTCTAATGATTTAAAGACATTTTCAATAATTTCACAGGATATTAAAAGGTTTCTAGGAATTTAAAGTAATTACAAGAGATTTGTATAATATTTAAAAGCTTCACTCAAAAAAATATATTGTGCAACAAAATATGTTTTTTTAACTGAAATAAATTTTTGTTAGTTCAACAAAACGATTTGTTGGTTTAAGAAAACGTTTCTTGACCCAACAATTATTTTTTTGAGCCAAAAAGAACATTTTGTTGCACAAATACCAAAAAAATTATTTTGTTGTCCGAACGAAACCTTTTTTCAGTGTTTAGTTGAATTTTAAAGGATTTTAAGAAGCTTTTAAAAATTTTAAGAAGTTTTAACTTTTTAAAGTGGTTTTAAAAGACTGTAAAGTTCCTCATGTAAATTTAAAGGATTTCACGAGATTTTTATGATTTCTTTAACATTTTGTGAAATTTTAGGGAATTTTAAGGGATTTTAAAGTTCCTTATAGAATTTTCAAGAATTTCACGAGCTTTTTAATGATTTTTTAAAGATTTTGTGGAATTTTGAAAAGTTTTCCTAAATTTTAAAAGATTTTTACGAATTCAAAAGGATTTTAAGAAACCTGCAAGAATTTTAAGAAATTTTTATTATTATAAAGTGATTTTAAGGAATACAAATGTTTCTAAAGGAATTTTAAAGGTTTTCTCAAAATTTTTAAGATTTATAAATTATTTTGTAGAAGTTTAAGGAATTTCAAAAGGTTTTCAAGAATTTTAAGAGATCTTACAGTTTTTCGTAGAATTCTAAAGGATTTTAAAAAGCTTGTAAAAATGTTAAGTAATTTTTAAAAGATTGTGTGCGATTTTTTATTTCAACAGTTGTTTTTTTTTTAACTTTAGTGCACTTTAGAGAATTTAAAAGAATTTCATGAGATTTTTATGATTTTTAAAAGATTTTGTAATATAATTGTAGAAGATTTCAATATTTCATTGAATTTTAAATATTGTAATATAATTATAATATAATTGCATGAAAATTTTGAAATTTCATAAAAATCTATGAAATCCCTAAAAATCTTTGATAATCCCTGAAAATATTTATAAAATAATTTGAAATTTATTTAAAATCCCGTTATATCCCTTGAAATATATGATATTGTCTATAAATTCCGCGAAATCGCAAGAAAATTCTTTAAAGTCTCATGGAATCTATTAAAATTTCTTAAAACTTCAAGAACCAGTAGTAAATCCCTTGAAATATTTTTAAAATCCCCAGAAATCTCATTAAATTCAAGAATATTTTATAATCCTGAGAAATCCCATGAAATATTAAAAAACTCTCTAAAGTTTTTTCGAAATCTTTCAATATCCTCGAAAATCTTCTGAAATCTCATAAAATTGTCTATCATTCCATGAAAACTGTAGAATTTTATTGAATATCCATGAATCTATCGTTATCGAGATTTAATAGAATTTAAAAAGGTGTCCAGAGATTAAAAAATTGTATTGACTCTTAAAAAATAATTTTTTACCTCTCTTGTTACTAATCCTAAAAAATACCCCTATATCATTAATACTCAAATCTTCGTCAAAATATCGACAACTTTAGAAATGCCTGTTTTCACACATTTTTCACATTCAATTATAAAATCCCTTCCATAAATTTTAGTATAAAAGGAAGCCTTTTCATTAACCGAAAACTATTAACTATCCTTCTTTATTAAAAAAATTCTAATTTCTAGACCCAAACTGGACGAAACCCATTGACGTTTAATTCCCTCACAAAATAATTGTCTACCCTCATTTTACTAAAACATTTTCTCTCGCTATTCGCAGTTTTGGGTGGTGGTAACTACATTCATTACGATTATAATTACCATCACGTTTCCAGCATTGTTCTCATTACGATTTGCTATTCTATTATTATCTATGGGGTTTCCATGTGTCCTGGGAGCAGTCAAGTCCTCGGGCATGTGCGATGCAGAACCGCCATTTGAAAATTGGCGAAATACCAACCACCAAGACGAGTAGTAATGGCCTACACGTGGGAGAAAGAGAGACACGAGTTAAAATAGAGAAAGGGATGATAGGGGATGAAGGGGTTTAGGGGTATGAGGGTGGATTGTAACGCAAAATTGCGCGTACGTACTCCCGTGATGAATGGCAATATAACGGGTGCCCGAGATCCACACAGTTATCGTCCGGAATGCGACTCACGGGGGTTGACTAATAATAACGGCTGATGCTCAGGCTATATAATTTTCCAACCCCCAGTCTCCAAGCTCGCGAAGTGCACGACCTGACAGCACCTTAATATGGACAAATGCTGGACTATATCTCAGACGAACGTACGCGGGTTTGCTTTGCATTATTTCACTAACGTCCTCCTCATTTGCTACATTTATGTGCATTATATGCGTACCCCTTATATGTAAAAGGACATCCTTCTCCTTCTGTTTCTACACTTTAACCCAATCTATCCGATTTACAAAAGGGGTGGGTGGACATTTAATTTAATCTTGACAATTATTTTATGAGCTTAAAGTTCTGAACCTTCATAGAATGAAATTTTGTATTGATGTTTCTAATATCCCTTTGAAATATTTTGTAATCTTATATAATCCCCTAAAATGGCGGAACAGATTTTAAGTCCTTTAAAATCGTTTAAAATCACCGGAAATCCTATATAATGCCTTAAAATCTTTTTCAATCCATGCAATTAGTTAAAAATTTGAAAATCCTTTGTAATCTTTCAAAATGTTGTGAATTAATAACACAAAACCGTAATATTTCATGATTATTTTTTATTAAAACCAAACCAATAAATTAAAAAACTTTTTATTTGAAATAGGATTTAAAAATACTTGAAATGATAGAATCAATCTTAATCCTAAAGCCTATTACATCTTAAATTAAAATCACTGTTTGCTAATGTTTAAAAAACATACATATTGAAATTTTATTTCCTCAATATTGATCATCATGGCAAGAAACAAAAATAAACTGGAATGCCCTATTCTTAATATATATACGTATAACAAATTCATAAATATCGCAATCGTGCATTCAGAAAGGTATCACTCACTAATTTCTATTAAATCGAAATAAAAAAATAATGTCGCTGACTTGCTATTTGTGAATATATTATTTATCTTCACTCTTCGAGGAGATACATTTCATAAAGTTTTCGATCCTCTTCGGTCTTGAACTTGGGAACAAAGTTGATTTTCACGACTTCACTGAAGCCTTCTTGTACATCGGGGATTTTATAATTCTTCCTGTAAGGTTGAGCATTTTTGAAGAAGTATGCATGCAACTGAAGACACAGAAGGAGTAGAAGCTTCACGAATCTTAGACAACGCCAGAGTAGCTGCGACTCGATGTTGCTGATAAGAAATGAACTTCGGTATCACTGAATTTCATTACTAACCAGCAGTAAATCGAAAGATTCTTGAAACTTTGAAAATAATTCAAATATACTTACGCGTAGGAATGTATAATCATGTCGCTGATCTTCTGATGGGTTGGATCCGTTAGGCATCGGAACTAAATAATCACAAATAATAAACATAAAACGTTAATATTAAATAAAAACTAAAAATCTCTTCTAAAGATAGGAAAATAATTTTCAATACGAACCTTATTATTGTGTCTCGTATGTTCTTTCGTCATCGCCATTACGAAACATCTGACTGGAACTTTGTGCTTCTTCCCCACTTCAATGTACCTCAGTCTCGAAACTTCATCCGGATTAGTGTTATCAACAACTACACTTTTCCCTTCAGTCAAAGCTCTTTCCGTCGCAGTTACACATTTTTGCCAACTACCCAACGTGTCTCTGTTTACGTAATGATAACCAGTCAAATAAGTTTTTGCAAAATGAGACTTTCCTGATCCGGGGCTGCCGACCATGACAATAACCTGTTTTATAAATTAAAATAATATACTCCCTAATATAATAATCTCCCTTGATAGGATTTTTTTAAGAAACAGTAAGAAAATCATTCTAAATACCTCTTGCTCTTTTTTCGTTATTGCTGCATTTGGTGGGTCGCAAATCTGAGTCATTTTGCTTAACTCCTCTTTTGGATGAAAAGCGGGTGGATTGTAAGTTGCTGTTTTATGTCCAAGAAAATGTTCTTCTGGAGTGTAAAACGCCAGTCCTAAATTTATAGCCAATAATCTGTCAGCCAAAGAATGATCTTTTTTCTTTTTCGATTCCTTGTGTGCTGGGCGACCAGCCGCGTCGCCAATGTATAAACATTCATCTTTTTTAACTGTCACCCCATCATTTTTCTAAAAGATACAGGGAAATTAATAATATTTCTTTGAAATTTAATATTTTTTGTATAAATCTAAAATGATAATTCAATTACGTACTTCGTTTACCAAAAGATCCCACATTCCAGTACACGGTTTTCTGAATTTACTGTGCCCGACAGAAATAAATACCTTTTGAAATAACATATTCGTTAGTTTTAAAGAAAAGTCTTTCTAAAGGAAAATTATATTCAAAGTTTCAAATTTCGAACCTGCATCGGAACACCTATCTTTTTAACGAGCCTTTCAATCTTCAGCTTAAAATCACTAACTTTTACTTTGCCAGTTCCCAAGGAAGCTTGATTTGTAAAGATTACAATTTTATAGCCATCATTATTTAATTTTTTTAATTTCCCAGGAACTTCGGGGTGCCACAATTGCCAATCGTTAGCATCTTTAGGGAATTCTAGTCCTGATTTCGTTTTTATGAGGGTCTTGTCCATATCATATGCAGCGATCTTTGAAGAAAATATAATTAAAAAATCTGTTTTAATATATTATAAAACCTAAATTAAATTATCCTGATCCTGAACTTACTTTTCGTCTACCTTGGACACCCTTGCTAGTAAAAACTAAACAAGTCCCTTTGCCAAATTCCTGCCATGTATCTTTATCTGTAGGTTCTGACTTAGATTCTCTTTCCTTACTATTTCCAGCCATTTTTAAATCTTTGTCAAGCCTAGTTACAATTTCTTCCTGGCTATTCGGACAACTAGCTGGTAACTCCAAATGAAAACTATCTTCGTTACTGTCAAAATCAAATTCCTTTTTCAATTTTTTATCTTTACCACCTTCTTCGCTCTCTGAATCTGCTAGATGAAGTCTTTTTTTCGAATTTGATGATCCAATCGCTCGAGTAGGAGGTGGATTAAATTCTATTTTATACGGATATTTCCCGTATAGAATTTCCAGACAATCGTCATGTTGTGCTACAACCTTAACATCCTTTTCGGTTTTAAATCCATTCAATCCACTCGGATGAACTCCTACTTGCTGTACGAAAACTTTCTGATCCGCATAACTGGCATATAATCTAACTGATAAGATAACGAACAAAAAACGATAAGTAATATTCGTGCAAATGTTTAAAAAATATGTCAATGACATGATTTATTGGTGTAAATAAAAAGCTAATAGTGATATAATCTAAGAATTTTTTAAAAAGGCGGTTAACGCCAATATAAAAAGTTAAAATCTATTATATGCAAAAACAATGGCATTTTTCTACATTTTATAAAACTTGGTCTGTCTTTAAAATGATCTTTTTTCTTTATTGTTTATGTCTTTATTGTTAAGGTCATGTATTCATTTAATTCGATCCCTATCTTGCAGAAATTTTTTTCGATGTAATTCTATTTCTACATATGAAGATATCTAGTTGAAAATTTTTAAAATTAAAGAAAAAACATTAAGGTAGGTTTATCTGATCCTAAATATTTACAGTTATAACAATAATTATATTGAATTTTTAGTAAAACAAAAAATAAATTAATAATCTTTTTTATAAATTGTAAGTATTTATTATCAGATAGATAAACGTACCTTTATGCTTTTACTTAAATTTTAGAAATTTTCAACTCGATTTTTCAAAAAATGTAGAAATGTTTAAAAAAATGCCGATAAGATAGAAATCGTATAAGACATAAAACAATTTTATTTTACTGCAAATCTTTTTTTTAAGTATTATAATTTGGTATTAAATAGTTTCTTTGACAGTTTCCAATTAAAACGCAGTTTCAAGTTTTGTCTTTGAACGAACAGGTTATGTTTATACAATTGTTTTGCTTGATTTATTGAGACAAAAATGAATTTTAAAATTCGCTTACCAAAACGAAGAAAGCGAGGCAGTAAGTGCTGCATCTTGAAGGACTATTTTTAAAATAAAATTGTGCAATATTGAAAACTAACCTTGACGCCTTGAACATCGTGTGTCAGTAATTTTTGTGTCGACACTGCGACCGATGAATATTTCTTGGTTGTCTGGCAGAAAAATCGATGAAAGCAATTTATCCTCACTGTATATGTAACAACTTGTCGTGTTTGTAGTCATTTTTTACTGATTTTATATCAAAAAGTTAAAGGAATTAGAAAAACAATACCAACATGCGCCAGGAACCTAAATGTGTGGAATGCGCATGCGTCGTTTGCGTCATGAACAGCTGATCTACCAGAATCCTGTCTGCTGGGTCTGCAGGTCTGCTATCGGCACGTGCGCGTGACTAAATTCCAAATATAAAAATATTTGTTAATAACTTTTCTTGGATGCTTTTGAGCATTGTGTATTTTGATTTTTAAATAGCTATTTGATTTAAGATAATTTTTAAGAAGAATTTTAGTAAGTACAGGTAATAAAATATGAAAGGATCACTGTAAAAAATCCCATTGAAAATTTTACCAATCAATTTGAAAAAATTAAAATAAGAATTTTTCTGGCTTTGCCGTGCTGAAAGTAATGGATTGAAACTTTATTCGTTTTAATCAGTCATCTATCAATAAGTATCCTTTTGAATACTTTTTAATACATGGCGATCCGTTGGCTATACGTTTATCCGTTTAAATCATAATATTATCCGGTGTCACTATCCGTTTTAATCCTTTTGTATCCGATTTTATGTATTACTATCCGTTTATATACTTATCCGCTTCAATCCTTTACTTTTTATCCGCGACTTAATCCTTATGCATCCACGAATTACTTAGATTTAATCCTGTTTCCTATCGCGAATTAAAAATTTATCCGTTTGAATCATTGTCAATCCTCTTTAATCCGTTCTTTACAGAATATTATATCAATAGCATATTTTTACTTTGACGACGCATTTAAACGGATAGATATGGATATATTATTTTTAGTTGGATTAAAAAGGATACATAAGGATAGAATATTTTTCAATGAAGACGGATTGAAACGGATAAATACGATACCATCTCACGTATTGAAAATGATTGAAACGGATAAAGATTTAAAAATCTGACAAAGAATAGAACATGATTGAGAAGGATGCAAAGTTTACATTCAAATAGATATGAAATTTCTATTCGTTTGAATCCGTTTACTTCCAGCAGGGTGAGATTGAAAACTTGTCAGTCAGACACTTTTACCGATTTAGGTTTCTTTTCAAAAAGTCAATTCTTCCTCTTTTTTGAGACTTGTTTTATTTATTTTATTTATTCAATCGACAAATTTTACATTATGTAATTTGACTCAACAATATAACATTATTAGTGAAATTTAACTAAAATTTGGGTAGTTCTTCATTGACAGTTATAATTATATTTTATAATTGAATATTAACCTACCATATAAAAAAATTTTATTGAAATCACTGAGAATTGTATAATTTGAATTTCAGATTTTAATTTGATAGAAAATTCCGAGAAATGGTAACATCGAAAGCTCTGTTTTTCCAAGGACAAAAAGGAAAAACGATATTAACTTCTTCCGCGCCTCGAGAGTCTTTATCGGCACTTAGAAGAGAGGAAAAAATTTTAACGCGAGCCTACTTCGTTATCCAGCAGATGCAGGAGAAGAGCAAAGAGGACTACTCCTGAGGACTCTGACATTAAAAATGAAAAGGATCGCGGAGAAAACGCTGGTATATACAACGGATTTTAAAGAGCGTGACAAGGCTCAAGATGTCTATCTGTCTGGTACTTAGCGAGCGAGCACGGAGCGAAAATGGTAATGGTTCTTCGGGGTCTGAGAGGGAATGGATGTATTCACATTATACTCTCTGTTCTTTTAATTTCTTCAAAGCACCCCTCTCTTGCCTCCGGATTAATAAGGCGTCGACAATGTGACGTCTTTTTTCTTTTCCCCGTACCTCGGATGGGACAGTAGACAGCTACCAAAGTGAATGAGGGTTGGTAGGGTCATGTGAAATGAGTTGGGTGGCTGCTTCTGCCGCTGCTGAGGCTCTTAATAAATGTGTTGCTAACACCGAGTCCTGGTTCTCGGCTCTCCTGTGCGCTGAGGCGCTAGCCATCACCCTGGGGAATACTTCTTCGCGAAGGGAGAACTTTTTTAAACACTCAAACTTCATTTGCCTCGTCTTCAGGACACTCGAGAAAAAAAGCTTCCTGGATTACTTTCTTTGGCTTCAAACAAGCCCTCGATCAACTCCCCACTGCGTCATCCTTCATATTATGCCAGCTAGAAAAACTGTTTTCTATTAATAAGAAGAGCAAGCTTGGAACTGACACTTTTTAGCGAGAAGCGGCTTAAAACACTATTACCTAACATTCTTTTTTCTTCAAGATAAAAAGAAATTCTGTTAACGTTGCATAAAAGTTTTAGAAACTTCATATATATATATATATTTATTTATTCTATGATTGGAAGAGTCAATCAGTAGTAAATTCAACACAAAGCAAAAACTTTTGCCTCTCTCCAGACTTCAGCTTCCTTGCATAATGAATTCATAATGCCGTTTCACTAAGGAGAAAAAAAGTTACAGAACTGGGAACACTGTTCAATAATAATGATGCATACTGTCTTCCGCGAAGAAAGCGTCGAGCCTCCGGGTAGGAAGTAATTGCCTCTCGATATACGGCGATACTCTATACCTGAGGATGTTCCTCCTTCGTTTTCGAACTTAGTTTCGAAACTCGTCGCCGAAGAATTCCCCGCGAAATTAAATATCCGCTCGGGGAACGAGAGCACCTGCCGCCCTATGGAAACGGGGAACAATAAAAAAATCAAAATGGAAAACAAAGCAGGGGGTGAGGGATCGTATTATAAAGTTTTTTTAATCGATAGAGTACGGAGACTCGGCGCTCTTCTGGGGAATTGAGAATTGCGGAATTTCCCTTGCGAGGGGTCGCGAAATCGAGCGATCGGGCGAAAAATCTAATGCGGCTTACCGAACCGAGTAATAATAAATTTATAATTGACATGAAAGCTTCCTTTTATAATAGAAATATTTTCTCTTACAGTCTTTTCGTCTATTTTAGGTAAGATAATTAACACCCCTTTTTCTTTTGTAGTCTCTGCATCCAACGGATCCTCCAATTTTCGAAGTGACCCATCTTCTCATTAACGAGACGGTCACGCAGTTGGTTCTCTGGGGTAATTTGGGCATCGTCGTCCTGGAATTACCTAAACGCTGGGGCAAGGAGTCTACTTTACTAGAAGGAAAAGACGCAATTTCCTGCATGTGAGTACTTTTGATTTTGACTTTGTTACCCTTTACTTTTTCACAGTGTTGTAAATAATTAATCTTTAAAGAGAAAATTTGCTTTCAGAACTAAAAGATTTTACATCCAGAGTAAAATAGAATGTCGCTTATCTGAGGGTTTACAATTCTAATGAACCTAATTAAATTAGTTGATACATTTAGAAATTCTTAACACCACGCGATAATAAATTTTTGATTCAGTAACTAGAATTTCGGAAAGCAGACCACATAAGAATCCTCTTAGAGAATATATTTATCTGTAACGACCGAGTCGCGTGCGCGATTAGAAGATAAGAAAAGCACAATTGGCGGGAATCTCTTGTCTCTCTTCTACTGACTTTCTCCGTGCTCCGCTTTCTCGACGCCTCCTAATATCCGGTAATTAAGTGGGTGTTACGATGACACTCGAACCCCTTGGTGTCCTCCCTCTTATGGAATTAAGGTGACTTTACTCGGTTAGTTTTCAAAAGTTCCGGAGCAGAACGCACCGCTGAATACTAACCGCCTCATCAACAACACATGCCACCGACTACTATCTTGCCACTTTAGCCACCCACTGCTTTCTTATCCTGCCCCCCATTTTCCCCCCGCCATCATACTCCACCGTCTCCTAGGATCTAATCTTTCGGATGATCATAACGTCACGCAATTAAAAGCCTTATTAGAGATAAATGTGATCACAAGCACCGTTCCTGTGGAGGCTGATTTTACGATCAAATGAAATGAGCTTATTATCATTTTCTTGCTTATATAATCAATTCTCAGTAGAATTTACTCAAGAAGTAACTGTATTCTAATTTTGAAAGTGCATTTCTGGTCAGAATTACGGAAGCACCTATTTTTTGATGATCATTTAAGTTTTCATAAATTAAATTATCTCAAATATAAAATTTTTTTTCAGGGCGTTGGACTCATTTGTTAAGCTCAAAATTCCGTACAGAGCGAAAAAAAATTTAATTTCGATACTTTTTGCATAAAACAAAGAATTGAAAATTTAACTTCAAAATTGTATATTTTTATTTTATTTAAAAAATATTTGAATTAGATATTTTCTGGCTCTGTATACGCATAATTCTAGTTAAAATTTTATTAAATCTGAGGGAAAAAGTGATAAATTTACTATTTGTTGAGTAAAATGAAAAAAATAATTTTTTTAGATTAGAACTAATCCAACAATTCGGGCTTTAGGGTTCCAAATTAAATTTTTTCTTCTATTAAAAATTATTTGTTTCTTCTTCTTAAAACCGAAAACTATAAATAAAATAAAAGTTGGGAAAATATCACACGTACTAACTCTGAGAAGGAAGAGAGAAATAAGCTTTGAGAGTCAGAGGTGGTTTCAGAGCGAGGCACCACGCGCGATTAATAAACATATTTTTCCCTCGAAAGTGGCAAAGTTTAGGGCAGAGATTTAGAAGGAGAGTTTTTGTGTTTAAGAAACAGCTAGCTACCACTTGGATGAACAAGCAGAGGGGAAGGGTAACCAAATTTATATGATCGCATAGAGTACACCAGCGAAACGTGGAACATGGCGAGTGGAAACATGAATAGTTTGTAAGCAAGTTGCGACCATTAGAACGAATCTCAGGGATTTAGGGCCTCCTTCCTCTGGGAGCGACCGCTTAGCCAGAACCTCTCTTATCTTTAATTTCAACTTACATTTTGTAAATTTTATGCTCCATTCTGAAAAAATATAATGATGATCTTCTAGATTCATAAAAAAAATAGTTACATTCACCAACAATTTATTATATCCATATATTTTTGAATTTCTTCCTGTTAATAAATTCCTTAAAATATTTTGAAATTTCTAAATGAAACTTTCTCAACTAAAGAATTTACTAATCTTTTAACTGTGATTTTAGGTGAATTAAAGAGCAGTTCAAATGCAGTTTGATTTCTTTACTGGTATCTACAAATAGTTGAATAATAATTACATCGTGAAAATGAGGTAGAGGTGTAAGATCTTCTGGTGTATTGAGCACATAAAATTCCTCTTGCGGTGTGGGAAGTCGGGGACTGGATTAAGCAAATGGCGGCAATAACGGCGATTATTCGGATTATGATATCAGAGTGCGAAGTAGGATCGCCTACACTTGCAGGAGCCACTAACTGCCGCAACGCCAAATCCAGACTTCAAGACACCGGATTAAAACTATTACCACTTGGCCATCCCTGCGAGCCATCCCCATCCCCTTGTTAACTCGGATGTTTTACCGCGAGACTTTCAAAAGTCGTTTGCCAACGAAGGAACCCAGAGTAAGTCTCGGAATTGTATAAATATGCCTTATATCCCCTGAACTGAAGTGCGAAAAGTTGCGCTTAATAAATCTGCATAAATGAGAGACTGAAGTAAGAAAAATAACTCGCCTTTCTCTAATTCAAGTCTGATGCTTTATTGCTTATGAAAATGAATTCTGCTTTTCCTTTGAAATGAGACAAGTTTATAAATTCTTCTCTCCTACGGAAAATATATTATTTTGTTTGTAAAGCCATACTTTTGATTTTTACAATTGTAGAATTTTGATCTTACCATTACCATTAGTATTTTCCAGAGATTTCATGGAATTTCTAGGAATTTAAAAGAATTTAGAGAATTTATCAGTTTTTATTTTAGAAGAGAATTTTTAGAAATTTTTCTTGATTTTCCATTTTTTTATAAAGGAATTTGAATATTTGAAAATGAAATCTTCTAATTAAGTGATTCAATAATCCCCTTATAATTTAAACTCTTAAATTGACTCAGTCTCGATTCCAATTATTCTCAGTGACTATTTTCTCAAATTTTCAATCAATGAAAATCGACTGAGAATAAATGAAAGTTCACTAAAATTCTCACTAATTTTCAGTAGATTTTTCAGTGAAAATAATTTGAAAAATGTAAAATTTGAAGGTATAGCGATTTTGGAAAATTTTCAATTTTAAGACCTTCTCTGAATTTTAATAAGTGAAATTTCACTGATTCTCAGTTACTATTTTCACACGACCTCAATCATTGAAAAATCTACTAAAATCAGTGAAAGATAGTGAAAGTTCAGAGATAAGGTCCTAAAATTAAAAAATTTTCCAAAATCGCTACACCTTCAAATTTTATTTTAAAAAAAATGAGAAAGGGATAAACTCCAAGTTTTTTTTATCAGGCATGAGTGGCTTCTCACCCCCATAAAAAATCACACACCTGTGGTCAATGTTTTCCCTGCTCTCGGGATGATACTTGGTAAACATCCCCCAAGCGACGAGCCACGTTGTCGGTGATTTTCGCCTCGTGCAGCTTGCTCATCGAAAAAGGAACGAGAGAGGAAAATAGAGTAAAATAAAAAAAAAAAAGAAGTGAAGTGAAGAGTTCGAATTGTGGTGAGAGCTCTCGTGGGAGTGTAGGAGTTAACACGAAAGGGGTGACTCTCATAGAGATAGAAAGTGAGATGACGGCGTGCGTGGAAGAGAGATGGCGGGTATGGATTACCCTGGCCGAATATACGAGTTAACCGCGCGTGGTTTCCCGAGATTAGCTCGGGTTTATATCGGGATTACATATGTAAAACCATTAGGTTAAATCATTTTTTAAATAAACGCCTCTCCGCTTGCTAGTAAAGGTACGAGAGGAGCCAGAGGAGATACGTGCGAAATATTCGAAAGCACGAATACGTGCGATGAGGTCCTACTTCCGAAATTAATCTCGTCTGCTTCTGCTCTCATTTATTCTGCGATAATCGTAAAGAATTGGGCACACACTGAAAAAAATAGATTGACAAGGCTCACGTGTAAATCTTTCTGAAAAACTACCGCCTCTGGTACATTGTTTATTTTTATATAATATAACAGTTAGAAGAAATTGGGTAAAACTACTACATAGAAGAAAATTAGTAAAATATTATCACGATAATTGATGATTTCCTCTTTTGTCAAATTTTTTTCGAATAACCGTCGTACGTGACCCAGGTCCCTTTTTTGCGAAAGTAAACGGACATAAATCTGACTCCGAGAGAGTTGTGGCGATAGTACCAGTTGCGATTCTATCATTCGTTAAATGCGAGCGTGCGTTCCAAACGACTGGACCGATAAATAAATGGAAAAAAGAAGTCAAACAAATGTGGCGAAGTGGCGGATCAGGCGTGCCTGGGATTTTAAATGATTGTTCTATATTTTCCCAATCAGGGAAAATAAACATTCTGATAAAATCGCACGCGCGTTTATAAATTCGCCTTATCGACACTTGCTGATATGCAATTAAAAATACGCCCTTACGTTTAGACATTTCGGTTCGTAAGCTGCAAATAATATTTATTCAAGCATTATATCTTCTCCAATTAAAAGAGTTTTAAATTCGAACACTACCGGTTTCTAGTTCCTTTTTAGCAAAATCCTTTTGATGATACCAAATAGCAAGTCTGAGTGAGCATCAGTGAGGTTTGCTACTTGGAAAAAAGTAAATTATTTTCTCGTATCAGAGAAAAATGAATTTAAAATAAAAACTTAAAAAATAGGGTATTGAAGTGAAGTCCTTGGAATTCAAAAGTTAGCTGCTAAGTACAGGTAAAGCATTAAGGTTTACGACTGTAGAATTAGCAGACGATGGCGTCGACGGGCAGGGTTGGAAGGTGAGAATTATTCATAAACGTAGGCCGGTTCAAAGTGGTATTCGCGTTTTGCTACCCAGTCGCTAGAATTCCGTCGAATATTACTGTCTGGAATCCTCGCATAATAAACACATAACGGTAATCCTTAAAACAATAATTAGCACCAAGAGTAACCTCCCCTTCGTTTCTCTGAATTCAACAGAGATGATACACCCCCAGAGTATTAACAGTCGCAATTCGTTGCCGAATTAATACCATCCCCACCTTTTCCTCTGTCATAACGCTTAAAGCCTTCATCAAATTATTGCAATCGCTTATTCTCGAAATCCAGAAAACGACCACCCACAGATATTCACTGATATTTATATATGATAATATTATTTAGAATGTTTAGAACTGTATTTTCATAGCTGATTACTTAAAAATCCACGAATAACTTTTGAAGTCTCTAAAAATTAGACAAAATTTGAAAACCTCTTGAAATTCCAAAAGATTTCATGGAATTTTTATGAATGTAAAAAGATTGCATGATTTTCAGATTTGTGAAAAATTTTAAAGGATTTGCAAAGATTTCATGAAAGTAAAGGAGTTTTAAACGATTTCAAGGAATTTTAATGAATTTAAAAAGATCTCAAATAGGGTTGCTACATTTTAGGGAAGTCTGGGAAGTCAGGTAAATGAGAAGGATATGCTAGTAGATGTCAGGGAAAATATAAATTGACATTTAAAGGATTTTAAGAGGTTTCTATATGAATTTAAAGAGATTACAAGATATTTGTATAATATTTAAAAGCTTGAATTGAATTTTAGAGGACTTCATACAATTTTAAAAGATTTTTACGTATTTGAAGGCATTTTAACGTTTTTCTTGGAATTTTATAGGGTTTTATAAAGTTTGTAAAAATTTAAAGTAATTTTGACATTTTTAAAATGCTTTTGAAGAATTTTAATAGTCCTGAAAATAATTTAAAATACTTTAAATTCTACGAAAAACTTTAAAATCTTTTAAAATTTCCTGATTTTTATTATTTTTTTATTTTTCTATTTCAAGAGTTTTTTTATAAAGATTTTTAAAGTTTTTACGAGATTTTTATGATTTGTAAAAGATTTTGTAAAATAATTATAAAGGATTACATGGAATTTAAAATATTTTAGTGGAATTTAAAGATGTTTCTAGGAATTTCAAAAGATTTCAGGGAATTTTAAGGGGTTTCAATAGGAAAGGGATTTCAATAGGTTTTCAATCATTTTAAGCGATTTTGATGTATTTTCAGGGATTTGTAAAGATTCTCGTGGAATTTAAAAATATTTCAAGAGATTCTGAAAATATTTTATAAAATTTTGAAATTTTAATAGATTTTTAGGAATGTAAAAAGATTGTGAAGTTTTTCAGGGAATTTGAAATATTTTAAATACTTTTTTGGCAGAGAAATTTGTCTAAAAGTCAAGAAAAAGTCAGGGAAATTGTAAAATTGAATCTTATGACAAAATACTTCATGGAATTTCTATAAGTTTTAAGGATTTTAAATTATAATTTTCTAAAATGGTATATTAAATTAAGAAACTATTTAAGGGCATATAATAAATATTTTTAGTAAATAAGAGTTAATAAACTTTCGCCTCATATAGACGAAGGTTTATTGACTCTTATTAGCTAAACATATTTATTATTATTAATGTATAATTGGTATAACTAATTTACTCTTATGGTAAACTATCACATGCCCTTAAGGGCGGGGTATAAATTCTATATCGAATCATTTAATCTGAGCGAAATAAAAAGTTGTTATTTTGTATTCTAAAACAATAGAACATCATTTTGAAACTAAACTAAACTACATAAATTTGTTCCCAGTAGCCGGTACGCAGCCTGAAATTGAACCTTCTTTTTTTATTCTTCCATTTAATCAATTAGTCTAGAAGTTACATGACAATTGATTAAAATCCTTCCTTCGTATAACTCAACTAAGCGCATTTATTTGAAACATAAATCAGGGATGGCTTTGTTAAAACATTCGAAGATATCTCTCGGTTGGGTGTCTACATTTGGTGCGACAAGACTATACGAGAACGTGCTAATAATGAAACGCAACTTGGTGTATATAAAGCCAAGTAAAAGGCGTTCTATATGTCATTTAGGGTAGTACGAGTTGCGGTTAGGAGCAAAGGTCGACGTGGCAGCGATTGGACCATATCTTCTTGTAGAACCACCCTTGTGATCCTTGTTCCTGATGCTGGTATACGACCTTGTACAGGCGCTCGATTTGGCTCTTTACGACCCCTACAAAATGGACTCGAAATTAACACTGAAGAAATTAACTCAATCCTCCTCTTTCGTTTGAATTCCAATTCCAGTCGTTCTCGCAACAACCCTTGATTGACCATCACGAATTCAAAATATTCTCTATTCTTATATTTTCTCATCAATTAATTAAGTTTTCTTCTTCTTTTAGCTTCTTCATAGTTTTTTGAATCCCTCCCTAAGGGCAGAACGGATTTTTTGAACGGTCCCATATTTAAAAATTGATTTCAGAAACGTGACTGCGAAGGGGGTTGGAAGCAGCTCGAGACGATCCGGCTTGTGGAGGCAAACAAAAGAATCCGGCATTTCCGTATAAATGCGGAGGAGTCACGGACAGACGGATGGACGTAGAGACGGTGAAGCACACGTACTGCGGTAATTAAAAGAACCGACAGATGTCTCATTCGCCGCCCCTCGGCTTTTATTTCGTTACGGGAGACGCGTGTCGCGTATTTAAATTTTCTCCTGTGCTCTCCCCAGAATTCTTTGATTAGAAGCTTCCACCGTCGCGTTGCTCAGCTCTAGCCACGTATACATGTATATTTACGTGGGAAGACCTATACACCTATACGTGCTACGTGAGACGGCTAGTAGAAGAAGAAGAAAGATGGGGTGGACAGGTGGACCAAAGAGACAAAGCGAGGAGTGACAGGGTGAATGTATAAACTATATAGTTGCACCTTTCGAAATATGAGAACAATAGAAACTTCTGAGGAAAAATTTACGTATGTAATGTAAATTTACAGAAAACGCATCCTTTTAGTTTCAAACGCGTTTGAAATGGTTCAAACTTTCACCGATTGGGTAATTTCGAAGATGACTTTAAAAACTTAAACACTTTCAGGAATTCAAGTTCAAGGGGCATTGGGGATTTGGGGGAAGTCCAATTTTTATGGCGAAGACTTTGTCCATGGAGTAGAGCAATTTTGGATGAAAAGTAAGGTGTAAACTTTTGAAGAACACATAATAAAATCTCTGAGAAGATTGAGCCGTGAAATGACGAGGGAAACTCTATCGTTTTGTTTTCCCTCTTTCTTCTGCTCGTTCCTTCACCGGCTTTCTCTCCTTTTTTGTGAGTTTTCCTGCGGTCGGCAATCGTGGTTTTACGACCTAAGCAGAAGAGTCTCATAAGGCTTCGTAAAAAGTGAGACAAAACTAAATTGCCGGGCAGATAGGAGCACTTAATTTAATTATTGAGTTCCACTTTTGCACCTTGTTAGCAGTTTAATTGGATTTCTTTTCTAATACTACAGGTGAGAAGAAAACCATTTGAGTCTCTTGAGCTTTCGCCTCGCGATTCGGTTATTCGTCGTTGAAATTTTGCAAGAGCTACGTGATTCTCACGAAATCTTAACGAGAGACACGTAGTACCAGTTCGTTGCAGGACGCCATGATGTAGCAGAATGCGCCCTTCTGATGGTGCAGCACCTGTACTTTATGTCCTTTTTACTCTTCGCGATTACTTAGTCGACTCTGGACAGGAGACAACAGTTCCCAAACTCGAGAGTTGGTCCCTAGCTCTTGCAATATCACATTATTTAGAATATATTATGAATCTCCTTGAATTCCCATCGAGCTCGACTGATGGAGGCGATGAGAAATTCAGCAGGGGGATAAAAATCCTCATAGTCTGCTCGCAAAATAACGAGGCCATTATGTTAATTCAATGCATAGTTTCAACATAACTCGTTAACCCATCTGCTCTTTATTCAATTTCAAAAGTTAATCCTGTCGTTTAAAGATATACCATTTCTTCTTCTGCTTTTCCTAAAATTCGAAATTTTTCCAAACATAGAGGCACTTTTAGAATTCTTTTTTTAAATAGACTTCAGATTGGTCGAAGTCCACAATAAGTTCTTTCAAAGTGTCTTCAAATATTTGAACTCTTCAGCCCTCGACATAAGACATCCTTTCGAAGACTATATAAATTTCAAGAGATTTCAAGGAATCTTGGTGTTGGAGACTAGTTCTAATCTAAAAATTCAATTTCTTCATTTTACTCAACAAATATTAAATTTGGAATGTTTTCCCTCTGTAGAATTAATAAATTTTTAACGAGAATTATGCGTACATAGAGAGAAAATATCTAATTCAAAAAGTTTCTAAGTAAAATGAAAATATTCAATTTTGAAGTTAGTTTTTCAATTTTTCATTTTGTGCGAAAAGTATCGAAACTAAATATTATTTCGTTCGGTATGCAGTCTTTTATTTGAAAAAAGATTAGCGCTACAGAACGAAAAAATATTTATCTACAATTTTCGTTGAGTAAAATGGAGAATGGGATTTTGAGTCCAACATTTGGGTCCAACGCCCTTAAGGAATATTACAAGAGTTTTTCAATGATGGATTAGAGGTACGATGACACCTTGATTTTCGCAAGTTTCGTCGCGTCTCATGTTTTCGCTGTGTTGATATCTCACACCGGAAGGGAAGTTTGTATCCACTGTGGGGTAGCCCCATAAAATCGGGATGTTGCGCAAAATATAACGACTACGTTGCTGGCTGACGCTCCTACCGTAATTCATCCTGCTCTGGCTTGCTTCGCCTTCGCGACACCTGCGTCGGCAACTAAGCCCGTTAATTCTTGCCTTGGTGCGTTACTCTCCATCGCCATTGGTTTCCCGAGAACGCAAAGCTCGTCTTCCTGATCTTCGTCCCAACTTCCGGCGACCCGACGATCCTCGAAGACTTCCTGGGAAATTCTCCATAATCACGACTCACTGCCTCTACAATGTAGAACGCTTTCGTGAAGAAAATCCCTCTTTTGTTTACCTCAAATCTATTTCTATCATAGCACAAAGTTATCATCTACTTTCAAATATTAAATTTGGAATCTTTTCCCTCTGTAGAATTAATCAATTTTTAACTAGAATTATGCGCACAGAGCGAGAAAATATATTATTCAAATATTTTTTAAGTAAAATAAAAATATTGAATTTTGAAGTTAGATTTTGAATTCTTCATTTTATGCAAAAAGTATCAAAATTAAGTATTTTTTCGCTCTGTACGCAGTCTTATATTTGAAGAAAGATTAGCGCTACAGAGCCAAGAAACATTTATCTATAATTTTCGTTGAATAAAATAGAGAACAGAATTTTGAGCTTAACACTTGAAACCCATAAGATGGTTGGAGGGTCTTTTAGAATTGGGAGGGTCCCGTGGAATAATTCTGGGATTGAATAAGACAATTAGGGTCCTATTAGACAGTTGGAGTCCTATGAGACAGTTGGATGAGCCAATATGACATTTAAAGGTACCTTCTCGATACAGATGGTCTCATAGGATAGTTGAAGAGTTAATTAGGATAGTTGGAGGGTTCCTCGCGATAATTATATGATTGTCTGTGTTGAGGGGGTCTCTTAAGATTAAAAAAGTCCTGGGGGAGATTTTGTGGATTTCATACAGTACAGAGAGTCTCTAGGAACAGTTGAAGAGTCCCAAGGGATATATAGAAGAGTCATATAAGTCACGTAGGAGAGTTGGAGAGTTCCTTGGAATAAAGGGGGACCAGTGAAACAATAGGAAAATCTAATAAGACAGTAGGAATCCCATGAATCAGTTCGCGGGACAAATATGATATTGGAGGGTCCCTTAAGACAACTGGATGTTCATCTGAGATGAGGGGGTCCCTTGGTACAGTTGGGGTTCCGCTAGACAGTTGGAGGGGCTAAATGAAAGTTAGAGGTACATAATTCAAGAAAACCAAAAATTATAAAGTTATTCAATTTTCAAGTTCTTTTCCTGGACTGAAAGTGAACTTTCATGGGTGAGAAACGGACTGAAAAGGGTGGGTCACTCTTAATTAAATTTTATCGAGTCGCTATCCTTTTTAGTCTCTTTTCTTGTCATCTAATTTTAAATTGCTCCGAGTAGAAGGAGTCAATATTAATTATGTTTCATTTTATTTAAGGTCCTTTTTAGAGTATTCAATGTTTATTTAATTTAAAGTGTCCTTTTGGATGAAAAGAGAGACCCTTGGGATAGGAGGATCTCGACGATTGGGGAGGTTCTGTATATGGTTAAGAAACTTAAAAATTTAAGAACCCAGCTAATAAAGCTTGAAATTATGAAAAATCCAAATAATTCATGCAAAATTTCAAGAAAGATGGAAATTAAAGGAAGAAATGAGAGGCGAGAAAGACGATTATCCTAGGTATCACGGCCCATTTACCTCTTGCAAGCCATATTTCTAATTACTTTCCGACGGGTTTTCAGAGTTCTCCTTCTTCTCTTTTCCACCATATCACTATCTTATTTCTATATCTTTCTTTCTCTTTCCTCTCCAAAAAGTCTCGAATAAGGGAGTCGCGTCGCTTTCCAGGGATAATGATAATAAAAATTCGCAAGAATATGAGAAAGGGTGAAAAGGGAAGGTGGCCAGTGAGAATGAACCTAAGACGAAAGTTTTAGAGAAAAATGGTTACCATGTGAATCTCGAAGAACGTTTGCGAGAAAATGAGAAAAAAAATCCATGAAGTCGACTCAGTCGAGTATGCATAGGCGTTATCACGGGAATTAAAGAAAACCAAAAATTATAAAGTTATTCAATTGTAAAGTTCTTTTCCCGACGGTCTGGAAGCGAACTTCCTTGGGTGAAAACGGACGTGAGAGGGTGGGTCACTCTTAATTTAACTTTATCGAGTCGTTCTCCTTTTTAATCTCTTTTCTTGTTACCTGATTTAAGATTGCTTCTAGTCGAAATGAATTATGTTTTCATTTTATTTAAGATGCTTTTTAGAATATTCAATGTTTATCTAATTTAAAATACTTTGTAGACAAAAAAAATTGTGTATCAGTTTTTTCATTATCAATTTATTGTTTTTACTGCGGACTTTTGAAATTTTATTTAAACTTTACAATTTGAATAATGTGAGAGCTCAACAGCATAAGGTGGTTTGTTGTCCTCAATTACCCACGTTGTCCCTTTTTCATTTTTTTCAATCAAATCAACAATTAAGAATCCAACATGTTCAGGTCTGGAAAATAACATATAGTAATTAGTTCTAGATAGATATTAATTAATTCATTAAACCTATAATTCCCGCTTCTAATATAATTAATTTAAAATATAAATTCTACATTTAATTTTTCTTACGTCTGCTCATTAAGTGATTTTGACATATTCATTTCCGAAAGCCTTTTCATATAATTTTTATACATATTTGTATTCACTACTCCTGGACAGATAATTAAGAGTTTAATTCCCTTTTCATCACATGTTTGCTGAAACCGATAAAAATGTTTCTTTTTTATTTAAATATAACTTATGTATTAATTCAATTGCACTTAATTAAAAAATCTTCAGCACTTAATAGTTAGGATCCAGTTCGATTTGTGAAAGCCTTTAACGAGATTTCATTACTTAAAGTTTTTTTATTAAAAGTATTCTTTCTTAAAAAATAGATGACCTGTCAAGTGTCCGCAGTTTATTAGTAATCTGATTGGTTGAGAGATAGTCACGTGGGATCGTCACAAGTGCATAACGTGAAGTAATTATATAGGCGCGCGAAGCGTGGTGTGATGTTTATTATTAAATTAAATTGTAAGTAATTCTCACCTTAATAGCTTGACTGAAACCTAAAACGGCATATTTTGTCGCACAGTAAACCGGATATGCTTCATTTTTGTCACGTTTCGAAAGTCCAACTATAGAAGCAATATTCACTATAATTCCGTTTGATTCTGATTTTCCCATGTGGTCCAGAGCTAATTTAGTGCCTTTTACAAGGCCTTTCTACAAAATTGTTTTAATTTAGATTATACGTAAATGACTAATCCTTAAAAATTTCTATTAAGCCCAATTTCACTTACCAAATTTATATCAATCATACGAGACCAATCAGCTTCATTGAAAATTCCAGAATTATTAATAAAAATGTCCACTTTTTGACAGACATCTAAAGACTTCTTGAAGTTTTCTAATTTTTGAAAAAAAATAATTTCAAATTTATTTAGAAATTATTTATAAAATTAATCTTATAGATCTTACAATAAAATTCATTTTACCCTCAAGCTCTTCAGATTTTGATACATCACAAGGGAAGAAAAAAATTTTTGTTTTGCCGTATTCATTTCCCAGTTTCCTTTGAGCATCGCTTCCTGCCTCTTTGTCGAAGTCCAAAATTACAACACGCTAAAGTAAATAAACTAAATTAATGAAAATAAATCACTGTATCTCTATTCTTTATTTTCATATCTAATTTTTTTATTAATACTAATTATATATTATTTTAATAAATTCACAAATATTATTTATTGCCTTAGCTCCACGTTTTAGTAAGTTGTGAACGATATTTAGTCCTATTCCATTGGCTCCTCCAGTGACCACAGCACATTTCCCTTCAATTTTCATTATTTAGGAAACCTTCGACAACTCGATACTCGTTTAACTGCTAAAATCTACTATTTCACTCAAAGTGTTAATATTGTAACTGAGAGAAATCTTAAAAATAACTATCGAGGTTATTGAGATAATGATAAGCTTGTTTTATGATTTTTATATTTATCATCTGCGCATTAGAGAAATTATACTTTAAAAAATCACTTGATTAGATAAATTATGAGCAAATAACATTATCTAGAAAATTTTACAATTAATGTCTACTCGTGAACATTGGAATGTAATATTTTTCAGAAAAGCAAGTCAGTTCTGCGAAGAGAGCGAAAATTTGATTCGTTTGGGTGAACTGGGGTCTAGCCGAGTGGTTAAGCATTAATGGATTTATAATCTAATGAATTTTTAGGTTACTTCTTGCTGAGATAAAAGAGGTTGGGCAGATATTCCTGCAGATTTATAGATGTAAAAGAGAGAAAATCAGACAAAAAGTCAGGCCGAAAAGAGAAGGGAAAATCAGTCGTTAATCTCGAGTCGCTGTAAAATCCGTGAAATCGAGCTATCGTTGGTTTTCCACACCAGAGTGACCACGGTCTCTGAAATAATGTGAAAATCAAATAAATTATGATTTTCTAACACCCTCGCCGCAAAGAAAATTATCGCTCGTGTAATCATATTTATAGTCGATTTTAATCAGTCTCTAAATATTTTCTTCTCAAACTTCTAAAGTACAACTTGTTAAAATGAGATACTATCATGTGAGCAAAATATGATCAAAATTTGCATTTACCTGTTGGTTAACACTAATTAGAAAGGGAGGCTAATAATAGGTAAAGATACCAACAATTGGTACTCTTATTATTTCGGTTAAGGGCATTGGATCCACGTGTTAGGCTCAAAATTCCATTCTCCATTTTACTGAACGAAAATTACAGATAAATATTTTTTCTCTCTGTAACGCTATTCTTTTTTCAAATATAAGATTGTATACAGAGCAAAAAAATATTTAATTTCGATACTTTTTGTATAAAATGAAGAAATCAAAATTTAACTTCAAAGTTAATATTTTCAATTTTCTTAAAAAATATTTGAATTAGATATTTTTTCGCATAATTCTAGTTAAAAATTAATTAATTTTACAGAGGGAAAAAATTTCAAATTTAATATTTTTTGAGTGAAATCAAGAAATCAAATTTTTAGATTAGAACTTGGCTCCAACATCCTTAAAATTTAAAAAATTTTGCAGTACAATCCTAACTTCGAGTGTACCCTCAATTTCAACCTCTAAGATATTAAAAAATTGACAAAAATTGGCCAACTACCCCTGGGAGAAACCTTCTATCCCAATGAGTCCCCCTCTACCTCAGAGGACCTTCTAACTACCCTCTATTCTAAGGGAACCTTTCTGTACCCCTAAAACTCCACAACCTCCAGGTCTATCACGATCCTCCAAATGTTCCTGTTACTCCTCTCCTTTTAATAATCCCTCCAACTGTCCCCAATACTGTAGGGGCTATAGGGACAATTATAGCGTTCCATGTGATAGTTGGAGGGTCTCAGAGAATATAAGAGGACAAATTAAGGTTTCTTTGGAAAATTTGAATGATCTATTGGGATACAAAGAAGACATCTGAGTCACATGGAATATCTATAGTCCCTTGAAATAAAGAGGATCCAAATTGGAAGGTCCAAAGAGATGCAGGAAGGCATATGGGTTGCTTGGGATAAATGTAAACTTGTGGATCAATTTAAAGCTTTCGTGGGACTCTTGAAGAATCTATTGGAATTCAGAGGATGTAAGTCTCTTAAGGAAGTTGGAGAGAGCATTGGAATGAGTCTTTTGGGACAGTTAAAGAACAGTTAGGAGTCCTATGAGATAGATCAAATTCCCTGGGGACAGTTGAAAGATTATTTGGGACAGTTCCCACATTCCGTGGCACAGTTGTTAGATGTAGAATATATAATCTCTTGGGATATTGAAGTTTTCGTATCATAATAGGAGGTTGCTTTGGGATAAAGTGGATCCAATAAGATACTTATATCCCTTGGATCCCTTGGAGTTAAGAAGTCAGTTGGTGAATTCTTTTTGGACAATTGGAGAGTCTATGAGCAATTGAAGGATATGTTCATATAGTTCTGGGGTTTTGGAGATAAAAAGAGGTACCCCTTGCTATGAAGGGGTCAATTGGATGATACCTCTTCAGGTGATTCCTGATGATGATGATGATTCCTGATTGACTGTTCAGGTCTCTAACAGACTGTTGAGTTCTTGAAATACAGGGAAGACTCTTGCGACAGTTGAAGACTCCCTTAAGAAAGGAAGGCCACCCTTAATGATTAAAGAATTCCATTTTTTTAATGATCCTCTGGCATCAAATGCTACTATTATTTGCGTTTTTCGTAAACCTCGCGCATTTCAGTCCAATTCTGAGTTTCGTCTTCACCCCTCTCTATTTAGTACGGAACATCCTCTCGCCTGTCAATTCGAATTTTAATGAGAAACAATCACGGCAATTCATCTTACGGTAGTGGCCGAATTACGCGTTTAGGAGATGCAACAATGTCGTGTACAGAGGGTGGAAGCAGCCACTACCTCCGGGGGTGGTTTAGGAGGGGTTGCCTGCCGCATTTCGTATATTTTATTATTACTCGTACTTTCGTGTGTCCGGGAGGACTCTGGCTTTTGCATGGGATGGAAGGTGTGGAGGGACTGTTGGGGGGGGCAGAGGGAAGAGGGCAAAGGATACAAGGGGTGGTGTTACGGGGTTCGTGGTAGTCGGGGGTGGTTAGCTCGCCCGTTATTAATGTCCCTGGCATATAGCAGAGTTACCAACCACGCACGGTGAGACGGAGGGAGAAAGACAGAGTGAGATAGAAAGAGAGGACCGAGTTCTTAATAATTGATAAAAATGTATGCATACGCCCAGCTAGTCAAAAGCGGGCTCTGACGCTATGGTTTTTACTGGAATGGCACAAGGGAAAGAGAGGCTGCCCAAGGGGTGGATGACTGGTTCGTTGACAAAGGCAACACGATTTATTCCCACTTTTGAAGCGGACGTCGCCGCGGCGCCGCCGACGCCGAGAATTTTTCTTCGTTCCGTCACAAATTCGGAATTATCAAAATTTATGTCCCTTGTACGTCCATCAGTGCGTATAATAGCTCGCACTCTGACTTTTTCAATGAAAGCTCCGGTCGCAAAATTTTACCTAAGAGCGTCGACCTCTGTATCAAAGCTGCCCATTTCAACTTCTAAGATCAGAAAAAAATTAAATATAAACATTCCAGAAAATGTTGATCCACACATGTAAATTTCATTTCGGAAAGATATCTTATTCTCGTAACTAATTATCTTCTTGTATTTTACGGCTTTTACCATTGGCTGATATATCATTCAGATGAAGTGAAAGAGAAGCTACCTAAAATGAAAAGAATTACAAAGCCGGTCTCTACTCGCTATTCCTACAAATTGCAAGTCGAGCGAGAAAGAGAGAACGGAACACAGAAAGCACTCTACCCCTTTTTCCAGGGTTAATATATTTGTGGAGTAAAATTATTTTTAATTTCTACGCGAATCAGGGACACGAAAGTGTGGAGGAGTGTGCGGCATGACCGTATAAGAATTTCTTAATTAGATTTGAGCCCCTGCAGGTAACTTTCTTTTGTTTCACTCCAGGATATTCTCTAAGCTCTGATGGTTCATGAACTACTCTACCAGAACTTACTCGGACTAAATTATTTTTTAACTAAAATGAATACCGTGTTCTAAATAAATTTTTAATTGAATGAAACTTTTATTTAATTTTCAATCTTTGTAACTCTTCCGCTTCAATGTAGGTAAATAAATTGACATTTTCTTATTTTATTTACTCTGAAAAATGAGGGGAATTTTTGGTTGACTTTTTAAATTAAAAAAATTAGATTATACCAATAATTTAGTTTTCAAGATAATAAAATGAAAATGTAATTCTGTTCCGCTGAATTGGATTTAATTTCAAGTGACGTCTTTAATTTGGTCTACAAAACCTCCTGAGTACCTTTTTGAAGTAAATGAAATACGATATATGTAACTTGAGTAAATATAATGCGATCTTGCCATATGTGTGAAAAGTAGCATATAATGAAAAGCTTCAACACGCCTACGCTACATCGAAACGTAAGGCACGCTCTATGCTCTCCTTTCCCTTTGTCCAATTTATTATTCTCCTGAAAATTACGTCTCGTCCAAGCTGCCTACATCAGAGAGAAAAGGATGTTAATTTTACTCGCAATTTTCAAATAAGAGGAATTTGCAGTCCGGAAATTGAAGATCCTGTTTTTCAATAGCTATAAAAACCAGTCTTTTTTCTTTGAAATTTAAGGGCTTTGGACCCAAGTATTCAGCTCAATATTCCATTCTCCATTTTACTCTACAAAAATTATAGGTAAATATTTTGTCGCTCTGTAGCACTAATCTTTTTTCAAATATAAGACTGCATTCAGAGCGAAAAAATATTTAGTTTCGATATTTTTTGCATAAAACGAAAAATTTAAAATCTAATTTCAAAATTGAATATTTTCATTTTACTTAAAAAATATTTGAATTAGATATTTTCTCGCTCTGGGCGTAAAAGTCTAATTAAAAATTGATTAATTCGGCCGAGGGAAAAAATTCCAAATTTAATATTTATTGAGTATAATGAAGAATTCGAATTTTTAGATTAGAACTTGGCTCTAACACCCTTAAGTATGAAGCAGCTCTGTTAAATATCCCAATAAAAAACTTTTGAATATATTTCTCTTTCTTAAAATAATGTTCAAACTCTAATTTTTCTTTCTGTTCACAGAAGTCACAATCTGGATGGATTTGGTTCGCAGTCTGCAACAACAGAAATCAGAAAAGCTCGATGGCACCCAGGATCTACAAATGACTCTCATCTAGTAGTACTTACGTCCCAAAATATATTCCAGTAAGTTAATCAATTGTTTTCTTAAATCTTAAGAGCAGTTTTAATTTTAAATACTATTTTTTTTGCTTTATTAATTCTTGTCCTATTTATATATTTAAACAATTTTTATTCTCTTACAGTTTGTACGAATGCGAAATCGATGAGACGCCTAAATTGTTAAAAACTTGGAAAGTGGGACCAACTCCTTCAATTTCTCCATCGAAAATACCAAATTTCGCATCCATTGGAGACACAGCAGTGGATTTCGACTTTTGTACCCCTACCGTTGGATCAGAATTTGATAAAAATATTGATGTAAATATATTAATAATTATTTTTTTAATTATTTTAATTACAAGAGACAACTAATTTTTCTAGATTAAAATTAAAATCTAATTTTAAATCACCTTGAAATAACTTTTGAAACTCAAAAAGATAAAAAAATATGTTTAAAATTATCTGCGAGACCATAATAACAGATATTTCGAAATATAGGTCAACAAAGTTAACTGGAATCAAATAGAGTGGCCCATTCTCGTTCTCCGAGGAAATGGAGATGTTCTTATGGTACGAGGTGATACTTTAACAGCAGGGTAAGGGTGATGATTTTTATAATATGAAGAAAACAATTTCTTATATGTTTCTCGAGTTGAAAATTAACTTTATATCATTGTAAAATTTTCAAACCAATTTATGATTGTTAAATTTTGAACTTCAGGTTTTCGGCGCCTGCGGTTCTAGGCACACTTTCCATGTATCCTCCTGCTGTTGATAATTATGGAGTAGATTCTTGCTCAATTATGTGTTTACAAACCACTCCACCGATTGTCGTGATTGCTGCGTCTACAGGAAAAATATATCACGCCATTTTACTTCCTGAAGACTTCGAAGATGAGGAAAACAAAGTTTGTCATCCAATATTTAACTATAATTAAATTTTAATTCTCCTAAAAATTAAATTTCTTAAAGATATTTATTCTTTTTTAAATAATTTGCATCTAAAAAGACCTTTTTCTTTTCTTTTTCAAGTCTTGGTCTCAAAAAGGTTCGAATTACAGTCTTCATACCCCAGAAGATGCTCTCTATGTTTACGAATGCGTAGAAATGGAACTGGGTCTTCTTTACACTGATGATGATAAAAAATACACTTGCCCTATTCATCTTCACAGTGACAAGAGCAATAAATCTAGGTAAATTTAAATTAAAAGTTTTACAAGGCTAAATAGTTTTTTATCCTCTCTTTTGAAAATAAATATTTAATTTGATTCATGTGCTGCTAAATCTAATATATATTTGTGAATTATTTAAATATTTTAGATACTTTTGTTCACACAATGCCGGAATTCACGTTGTAAATCTACCAATGGTTTTCCAGTTGGATGAATATGTCAGCGCAGGTGAAGGTAAAATCTAAAAATTTCTATATTTTTACATTTTATGAAAAGACTTTTTGTGAAATTTTTTTCTTTCAACAGAAAATCTCGATCTGTATCTTCCATCACTTGCGAATCAGTCAAATTCACAGTATTTGGTTTGCACTCGAACAAAGCATACGGGAATAGAACAACCAACACCGATACTTGGTTTTGGTCTTTTGCAAGACCCTTGTGTTTTAATTTGTCTTTTGCACAACGGAGTTGTAGTTGATTTATCCGTCGTTGATTTTCACTACTTGCCAAAGATTGAATTACCTCGTCCAGTTACTAGCCCCAGTAAAAAGGTATTTAATTATCTATTTATAAATAAAACTGAATCAAATGAAATAAATTTTCTTATTCTGTAATTATTATTCGCAGGTTACTAAAGAGCCTTTTGATGTTTACATCAAACAATTTCTGAGACACGAATCTTCTCAACCAATTACAATGCTCGGATTCAGACAAAATCTAACTGCTCTCGAATGTCTAGAAGTAAGATTTAAATACAAATTATATCCCTTGATTAGTTAAATTCTTTAAGTCATTATTTTAACTATTTCTTTTCTTCAGGTGCTTTACAGGGCTACGACTATCTTCAGATCCCAGCATTTTTCAAGACAAGATAAAGTACGTGAAGAAATTGGAAAGAAGGTGCGAACTCTCAAGGCTTTAAAAAATCATCAGCTGAAGGAACTGGAATATCTGATCGAAATGAAGAAGGATCTTCAGCAGACAGCAGAAAAACTAGCTGAACGTTACGAGGACATCAAAGATAACCAGGAAGAACTTGCTCGACGGTACTAAATTTTAAAATCCTGTTTTTGAAGATTATAAATATATTTTGGGCTAAATATAATTTTTTTACAGAGCCGAAGAAGTTCTACGACTTGTCAATTTGAAGGAACCGACGATGACACCTGTGGAGAGAGCAGAAGCCGAGGAAATGAGGTGTATGGAGAATAAAGTTAAGGAATTAGCTGTTCGTTTGGACCAACTTAAAAAGAAAGCAGGGAAGCAAACATTGCATCAGGATGATCGACAGAAAAATGGCGAAAAGAAGGAAGTTGTCTTTAAACAAAGACAAGTGGAGACGATAAAAACGAATCTTTCACAAATGTTAGTATTTGATATTTAGTAATCTATTTTCTCAGGTTAAATTGCGAATTCATCTTTTATTTTTTATTTTAGGGGGAAGGAGATTGCCGAGCTAATATCCCGTACAAAGTCGCTTGAGGAAGAAGTAGAGATATAAATTATAAATTCATAACTCTATTAATGCTCAAATGTATTTCGGTACTTAGAATAAAAGTCTTTTTCATGAGTTTAATATTACTTCGAATGTTAGTGATAATTTTGCGAATAGTTAGAAAATTAAGCTTGTAAAAAAAGTCAATAGTTACCATATAAATATTTTCTTTAAATTTCATCAAACCCTTTTTCATCCATTGAAATTTTTGTTATGATATTTCAATAATATCTTTTTTCAAAAAATTTTAGGGTGACATCTTTAGCAAATATTTTCGAGTTTACCTCGAAGTTGGAGGTAAGGTAGGAACGTTGGAGTCAGTTAAAATTGTAGGTAAAATATGTTGAAGGTATATAAGAGGAAAGTTGTATACCTATAAAATATATGATGAGTTGACATGTTCATATATCAACTGTTTGGTAAATTTTCAATGCATGGTAAATATTTTTTATTCGGGAAAATTAAAACTCCATACAAAAGGGTGTTGAATCCAAGTTCTAATCTAAGAATTCGATTGCTTCATTTTACTCAACAAATATTAAATTGAGAATTTTTACCCTCTGTAGAATTAATCATTTTTTAACTAGAATTATGCATACTGAGCGAGAGGATATCTAAATCAAATATTTTTTTAGTTACGAGCATGTGATACTTTATCATAAGAGCAAATTAGTTAAACCAATAATTATACATTCATAATAATAAATATTTTTACCTAATAAGAGTCAATAAACCTTCGCTACAAAAGATAAAGTTTTGAATTTTTTTTTACATAAAAATTGTAGGAGTTGTAAGAATGCTTCAATTTGTTTTGAAGATAATAAATGTTCGCTCCTAAGAAGAGATTATTAAAAAGCGGGTCATTTTACCTGGAAATTCACCTTACCTTTTGCAGGTAGGGAGCGAAAAGTCAATTGCCCCCCAAGAGGAGATCATTGAAAAGGGTCATTGCCTGGAAATTCACCTTATCTTTTGCAGGTAGGGAGCGAAAAGTCAATCGCTCCCCATGAGGAGATCATTAAAAACGGTCATTGCATGGAAATTCACTTGACCTTTTTCAGGGAGGGAGTGAAAAGTTAATCGCCCCTGAAAAAGTACTAATGTACTTTTGTTGGAAAATTTTGCTTGAATTGTATACTCATAGACTCTAAGAACATCTGTAAATGTATTATAGAATTTAAGAATCAATACTAAGAGGGAAGAGGGTAAGCCTCAGGAAAATGCGAAATTTAAACAAAAAAATTTTTTTTCAAGTATAAAACCTTTTTCCATATTTGCTACAAGGTTCAAACTAAATTTTAAGCCAAAAAAATCGATTTTCTGAAAAATGTACACTGGTGTAACCCCTTAGTATAAGATATATGTATTTATTTTAAATAAATAGCATTTATGGAAACTGACGCATCTTTATATATCCTCCGACAATATTTTTATTGTTTCTTTCATCCTCTTACAATAAAGTAGTATGTTTTACCCTTTTATGTTTTTTAATTTTGAGCTTATTATAAATTCCTACAGTATTATTTTTAACGCAAATGGTGAATCAATATTTAAAAGCTGTTTGTAGTTTTAAATACAATCAATTAAAAATTCGTGGATTTAAACGTTTACAACTTGTAAAATGTTGTAAATTGTAAATTGTAAAAGTTTAAAATCATCAACATTTATTATCTTCAATATAGATTGAAGCATTCCTACAACTCATACAATTTTTATGTAAATAAAAATTAAAAACTTTATCTTTTGTAGTGAGTTGCAGTTAAACTAACATTTATTAGATTTTATTTTTCAAAAATTCGAGTTTTTCTACTTTCTTCGAGAAACGGTAAGAGATTTAACTTTTTTGTAACAAGATAAAAGAGAAGCCAATAAATTTTCTACAGTCATATATTTTAAAAACAATTTTTGAATATTACAGAAATAAAAATAAAAAATAGTATTAAAAAAAATAAAAAATAGTATTTTTTAGAATTTCAAACTGCGCGCGAATAGCGACCAATTAGGTACCGAGAGCGACGCATGCGTAGGGGCTCGAGTTGGGGTCACTGCGTAGATGGTTGAGGCAGATCGGGTTATATTTACACCGGCGGCATATTGATACCGGTGCATAAAATAGCAACAAACGAATTAACAACAATGTAAGTAAACTTAATAATAAAAAACGTTTTGCACAATATATCATAGATATCATATAGCATGAGTATATTTTCCTTTCTATACTGTTGTCTGTAAAAAATGTATTTGATCAATTATTTTATTTATTCATTTTATTTATTTACGAGTAATTATAGAGAATATATAACGTTCAAGTGATTTTGCTCACACGCGCTAATTTAATTAAGAATTTAGAGCGTTATAATTCAATAAATTTTCAGTGTTTTTGTGGTTTTTGGAGCAACGGACAAAGTGCGTCATTTCAAGTATACATATATATAGTATTTAGGCTGCAAAAATTCACAGATTGAAATTTCTTTTAGCCGGGGAGGGTTTCTCGAAGCTAGGAGAGGGGTATAGCTCTCTTTTTTCGAAAAAACTATTTTTTTTTTTTGGCTAAAATGGGAAAGTATCTGCTACGGTTAGGTTTTAGGTTAGATTAGTCGAAACTTTCCCGTTTTAACCAAAAAAATTAGTTTTTTCGAAAAACAGAGAGCTACCCCCCTATTGACTTCGAGACTCTCCCTGGCTAAAGGAAATTTCAATCCGCGTATTTTTGCAGCCTAAAAAATATATATATTCGAAATTACTTTTTGTCCATTGCTCCAACAGCATTTTAAGTGGTGCGTGTTGGATCCAAGTTTTAACTAATCAAAACTGTTATTAATTATTTTAATCGGAAATTCTATTTCCTCATTTTACTCAACATAAATTATATCTATAAGACTAAATTTCGTGGTAAGATTTCGATTTTTTCATTTTACGTTAAAAATATAGTAAGTAAATTTTATTGCTCTATGTTTAAACGTCTAAAATATCTCTAATTAGTCTCTAATTATTCTCTTCATTGTCCACTGGTGTCCTCATAGGAAATCTGTAAAGGAGCGACATTTTTTCACAGTCTTTCTGGCTTGGAAGAAACCATCTTTCTCTGTCCTCTCTGAGCTTCTTCACTATTTCCTTATCTTCATGGAAAGTAGATAAAAGTAGGGCAGATTTAACGATATATTTTGTTGAAGTCATACAACCTTGATTTATCTAATATAACAGTAGACAATAGTCTCTTGAAAAAGTGTCTAATTAGTTTTCTAATTGCAGATAATTATGGCAGAAATGGAAGACGAAATAAAGCAAATCCTAATCGCAGTAGTGAACATTGCAGATATACGAGAAATCAAGCATCTTCTAGATTCCCTGGATTCATCTTCCTTAAAATTTTGGGCACCTGGTTTTTATTTGCTTTGTCAATCTCTGAAGACCAGGCAGCTTCAAATAGCAAAAGTATTGGTCCAATTTAGATGTTGTGAGACTACTACACTTCATATAACGACCTTGTATGGAGATCTTGAAGTAATGCGTTTAATATGAGATAGAAGATTAAACGGAATTGCTATATATTCTATGATGGACTTAAACGAGGATGGATTGTCTGTTTTCCATGTTTATGCCCAACGGCAAAGCTGATATCAACCCCACAATCTGATATCAAGCAAAAATTGGACTCGACTTAACTTCGCAGTTTCGAACGGGCAAGTTGAAGCTGTGAGAGAACTTTGGAAGCTTGGCGTAGACCACACGATAGTGGACGAAAACTCCAAAACTGCTCTCTGCTTAGCTGTAGAGAAGCAAGCAACACTAATAATAACCGTATTTCTAGAGCATTTCTCCAATCGTGTTGCTGGAATTTCTATCGATGTCTTGACAAGAGCAGGATTGAGTTCACTCCAAATTTCTGCCAAAATGGGAAATACCTCGACGTTTAAATTTCTTTTAAACCTTGGTGCTGACCCCAATATTGCAGGACTCTCTAATAATATCGAAACTCCCTTATTTTTCGCTGCTGAGGCAGGAAGTTCGAATATTGTAGAAATTCTTTCTGAATTGAGTAGTTACAGGTATCAAAAATGGCTTAAAGGATACGCTTTATTGTTTGTGGCCGCATACCAGGGTTACGAAGTCGTCGTTCAAAGCTTACTTGGCAAAGGAGTCAACCCGAATTTCATTTTCGGAAAATACTTGACGCCTCTACAAGCTGACGCTCAGAAAGGTCATGAAAAAATCGTCAATCTGCTTTTTGAATATGGAGCAGAAATAAATCCAAGAGGCGAGGATAGATATTTTACTCCTTTGATGGGGGCTTGTCTCTCCGGAAATGAGAAAATTGTACAAATTTTTCTTGAGGGATGTGCGGATCTTAACCGAAGAGTCTATTTCAATTCTTAGGAAACAACCTCAAACATCGAGACTCTTAAATTATGGATATTATTCCTACTCTGAGTTTCAGAAGAATTTATTTTAGGGTTCATGCTGATTCATTTTGCTACTTTGAGTGGTAAAAAATCTATCGTTGAGATGCTTTTAAGATAAGGAGCAGATTTATGAAACAACTTCAAGGAGCTGTTGATGAAACAACTTCGCTTTGTGTAGCTATAAGAAAGCAACAGGCAGAAGTTGATGATTATCTTTTGGAATCTCGCGCCTATCTTCCCACTCACGAATCCGTTGAATTAGGACATTACGCGGCTATCTTAATTAAAAATTTAACTATTGTTGAGCATCTTCTGAAGTTCAGAAACACTTGATTATTCAGCTTTACGACTGGCTGTTAAGGACAGTAGCGCAGATGTGGTTAAAGCACATTTGAAATTGGAATTCACTGGTAAATATTTCCATCCAAATAGATTTTGTATGCACACAAACTCAATTCATAAAAGTTATCATTATGAAGCTTATGAAGAAATCAAAGCCTTGAGGGAGAAGAAAACTTCTGGACATACGCGCCAGTTTTCTTGATACTCTTTATAGGAAAAAAGTTCCTATTCTTGTAAAAGACCACTTATTGCAATATATCAGCTTCGAAGAATTACAAAATTTTTGCAGAACTTGCAATCCGTTCACTTTTGTGAATTTAGAAAATTAAGTTAATATAAGCTTTAATCTACAATTTGATACTTGTTAAAATTATATATTTTAATAATCTTTATATGAATATTTATATTATTGTACATATGTGTACTTGTATTTTTTAATTTTTAATTTTGTACATTCTCATCAGAGAATGTATTATTTAAACTAAACTTATGGAGATCAGGCAAAACTTTTTTTTGCCTTTTTATCTCGAACTTCTGTTTGTAATGACATCTATACAGGGTGTCCCAGTACTCAAAAAACATTTTAATATTTTCGCATTTCTTGTGAAAAACTGAAAAGAAAATGTTAATTGAGTAATTCGATTGAAAGCATAATTACCGAGTTATTAGCAATTAAAAATAACCAATCAGGACAGTGCCAACAGTCCATGTGTCAAATTTGTATTCTCACACACTCTCAGCGATGGCACATGGACTGTTGGCACTGTCCTGATTGGTTATCTTTAATTGCTAATAACTCGGTAATTATGCTTTCAATCGAATTACTCAATTAACATTTTCTTTTCAGTTTTTCACAAGGAATCCGAAAATATTAAAATGTTTTTTGAGTACTGGGACACCCTGTACTTTACATATTATGCTTATTGGACAATCGTCATTGGGTTCTATTTTGTCGAACTTAAAGGTGTTTTAGAGCCAAGTTATTCTAATCTAAAAATTTGATTTCTTCATTTTACTCAACAAATATTAAATTTGGAATTTTTTCTCCCTGTAGAATTAATTAATTTTTAACGAGAATTATGCGTACATAGAGAGAAAATATCTAATTCAAAAAGTTTCTAAGTAAAATGAAAATATTCAATTTTGAAGTTAGATTTTGAATTCTTCATTTTGTGCGAAAAGTATCGAAACTAAATATTATTTCGTTCTGTATGCAGTCTTTAATTGAAAAAAGATTAGCGCTATAGAATGAAAAAATATTTATCTATAATTTTCGTTGAGTAAAATGGAAAATTATATTTTAAGCTTAACATTTGGGTCCAACGCCTTTAAACTATTTATTGAACATATATTAAAATTATGTATCTTTTTCAGTTAGGATTTCTTTTAAGCGTAGCCATTTCGATTCTGTCGAGGACAGCGGGGATTGTACGGGACAACGGAGGATTCAACGAAGACAACAAGAGAGTCCACGAGGAAAACGGTGGATTCTATGATAACAACGGGGGATTCTAGTGGAGTACCATGGATTCCATTGACGTCGATGAATTCTTTCGGTGAGGATCGACTCTATCGTCGTCGAAAAACATCTGATCGAGGGAATTCAAGATCTAGTGATCTAGTAAGTGAAAATTGAGTTCCTCCTCTCTTCATCATGTTGGGAACGAAAGGTTCAAACCAACACGAGGAGAGGTTGTATTTACCCAAAATCTTTCAATCTCATAGTGACCGCTGGCGAGAACTAGCGAGTGGGCAATTTATTTACATTTTTTAGAATAGGCTCGTTCTTTTCTTGGAAAATCATTTTCTTATAGATTTTAGATTTTATTCGCATTATAATTATAGATAATAATCTTATATCTTGTAATATGCCGTTTTTTGTAGCTTTTAATGACAATTTGATTAATCAAATTTGAGATACCGAGAAAAGAGGGGAAATTCACGTTTCAAAGAAAATTATATACGATTTATGCTACTAATAATTTTCTTTAGTCGCGCTTTTCTTTTGAAACGTTGAAATCCTGAGCATACAAGTTTTTAAATTAATTTTTTCGAAGAAGAGTAATATATTCTTTATTGAGTAATATCAAAGTTTTTATTTTTAAAGATAATTTCATAATTATTTTTAAAGTAGAGATTTTTAAAGTAAAATTCAATGCATTATTTTATTTTGTCTGTCTTTAAAAGAACAGGGTGTCTAGTAGTAAACTTGTAAGTTTGGAAATTTCTGAATTTTTCACGGGATAATGTTTTGACCTGAAAAGGCCTGAAAGTATTAAAAATTTTCTTATAGAGAATTGCTAGACACTCTGTTATTATTGAATTGAAATATCTATCTGAAAAGCTTAGAATAGGATGTGCTACTAATGGTTTAACCTATGGAAATGTTTGCGTACACCGTTTTACTTTTCAATTAAATAAGGTGCAAAGTTTGTGTGAGTGTGTTCGTGTCTTTGCATCTTATTTGACAAATTCAAATAAATTTCTTTTGACGTGTATTTCAATAATAAATTAAAGAAGAAAATTAATTTTGTAGTAAATGCAACAGATATGTTTTTAAAATTATTAAAACGGTATATGATTTCAGGGTTGGAGCTGGTATGTGTGTGCCCTAATGTGGCCCTAAAAGCTCAGGTGTCGGATGCGTCCCGGGTCGCAATCCCTAGGTTAGGGTTCTTTTGCACCGGGGCGGTGAGAATAAGAACCGTGGAGTGTGTGTGTTGGTGTGATTGTTGTTTTTGATTTTTTTTAGATATAGCTAGGATATAGGCAGGTAACTTTTTCTGGACTGAATCTTTAGTTTTAAGCAGATAGGACCAGGGTAAAATATTCCTTGCGTGCGTTTAATATTTTACTCTGGACAGAATTGATTTAGTATCAGGAGTAAATTTTCTAAGTTGTGTAAATTATCTTCCAACTTAGAAAATTATTCTCCCAATAACAATATCGATTTGCGTTTAAAGATTGACGCGTTTCGTCGGTATTAATTATAGTGCTCGGGATAATGAAGAGGTTCAGCGAAATTTACTTCTTTAATGCGAATTAGGATCTCGAGCACAAAGTCGAGGCCCTTAAAATCAAAAGGGCAATTGCGTTAAATGTTGGTCCATCACTGATGGACGGATATTTAAACCTTATTTATTTTTTTCACGTTAGTCACTATGATGATCTAACATTTTCAATTTTTATTCTTTGTTATTGTGTGTTTTTTCTGTTTCAGGGTTTATTAAAAGATTTTTTTTTCTACATAAATCATGCCCTTCCATAAAAGTTCGTTTCAGAAATTTAACTTTTGATCCCCTGTTTCCATAAATCATAATTTTATTATTAATTAGTCAGAAATTTATCCGGCCTAGCTTGAGATTTTTTAAAAAGATTTCTGGTATTTCAAGGAATTTAAAGAGATTTTAAGATAGTTTCAATGTTTTTAATGAATTCAAAGAACTTTATCAATTTATAAAAAAAAATAGGGAGACATTTGAAATAATTTTAAGAACGTTGGACTCAGATGTTAAGCTCAAAATTCAATTCTCCATTTTACTCAACGAAAATTATAGTTAAATATTTTTTCGCTCTGTAGCACTAATCTTTTTTCGAATATAAGACTGCATACAGAGCAAAAAAATATTTAGTTTCGATACTTTTTGCATAAAATGAAGAATTCAAAATCTGGCTTCAAAACTGAATATTTTTGTTTTACTTAAAAAATATTTGAATTAAATATTTTCTCGCTCTGTGCGCAAAATTCGAGTCAAGAATCTTTGATTTTAAGGAATTTCAAAGGATTGTAAAAGAGTTAAAGGATTTTCAAGAATTTTCAAGTGATTTCAACATATTTTAAGCGAATTTAAGCAATCTTAATGACTTTAAAGATATTTCATAATATTTCAATAAATTGTTAATAATTCCAATGGATTTGAAAATATTTAAAACGATTTCAATAAATTCAGTATGATTTTAATGAATTTTGTATGATTTCAAGAAATTTTAAGTGATTTAGAAAAACTTTAAAGTTTTTTACAGAATTTCAAAAGATTTTAAGGTATTTCAATATACTTTAAAAGGTTTCAAAAGATTTAAATTTGATTTTGTTAAAAAGTCATAAGAATAAATAATTGTATTTTAATTTAATAAGTAAAAATATCAATTAAATCATTATTTAAATTATTTTTCAAATAGATTTTATGATTTTTTAATGATTTTCCTCATATTGTGAAACTTATTATGTTTGATTTTACAATTTGTTCAAATATTTTTGAATATAATTTTAATTCATAATCGAACTAATATTGTTATTTGATAAAATACAAGTACACTCGAACCTCCCGAATTTCACCGACAGGTTTCTCACTAATCACATTAATCACTGCGCATGCCATGGAACTCAGCATCTAATTGGTTGCTATTGGCGCGCAGTTTAAAATGCTGAAATTCGAGAGGGTCTCCGTTCTGGATTTCGTGAAATTCGGGAGGTTCGAGTGTATATTTCTGATAAATAATTCAAATAACAGTTTTAGCATTTCAAACATTCCCGCGAATTATAACCAATAAAGTGATTTGCGCAACGCATGCGCATTAGAGAAGGGGAATGGTGGAACCGCAGAATGCCGGAACGCGGTAAAGCGGCGGGGCATAGTGATGATAGTGATAAAAAAATTTCCAGTTTCCAAATGCGTATAAATAAAAAATGCGTTAAATGTATAAGTAAGTACATTAAAATGCCTTAAATATTCAATTTCTGTAAGCGTAAATTAATGTTGACTTGTAAGCGTACTATTGAACCTTTTAAATGACAAAAAAAAAGTATAGAAAATTTTTATAGCAAAAGTATGGTTATGTTATTAATTCAATTTTTGCATCGTTATTTTCTTATTTATAGGATTAACAGTGATGCAATTGCTCATTGAATGTTAATTAATTCATAAAATCTCTAATTATGCTACATAATTTCTCTAGATTTTATTACTTATATTAAAAATACAAATTTACATTTTCAATTTTGCAATCACCTTTGTTCGATTTCAAAATGTCGATAATCGTTTTACTAAAATTCTTTTTACGTACTAGGTTACTTGTTATGTTACTTTAAATTGTAGATATTTTTTATTTTTGTATATCATATATATAATTTAAGATGATAAGTTTTAGTAATTTGAATTTAAAAGGTATAATAGGAAAGCTTAAACCTTTGTTCAAGATAAATTATGAATTTGCAAAAGTTTTTTTTGAATATTGTTGATATCTAAACAAATGAATTATAATGTTTCAGAATGATTTCTATGAAAGAGAACCTGCATTTTTTATAAACTATTAATATTATTTTAATAATCATCACGACTACTACCCAGTGAAAATTCCTCACTGAAACAAAAAGTACAAAGGTACGAATATATATTAATTAATATTAATATATTACCCAAATTTAATATTTCTATATTTCTTCTTAAGGGTGTGTATTACTTACCCGATCCCTACCTTACCGACATTTTTTTCTCTAACCCTACGACTACATTTATTGAAATATCACATTGAAAATTTCTATATTTGAAGCTAAAGTCTTAAGGTACGTTTGTATGGTCCTAAATATTGACATTTAAAAAAAAATAACTTTTCTAAAAGATTTTTTTTATTTTTACAAAAAGTTAAGACCAGACAAACATACATTAGCATAGTTTCTTTAATTTTATAAATTTTCAATTTGATATCTTTATAAATGTAGACATAGCGTTACAGAGAAAAACATGTCGGTAAGGTAGGGATCGGGTAAGTAATACATGCCCTTAAAGGCGTTGGATCCTAATTCTCACTTCAAAATTAAATTTCCCATTTTGATCAACAATTAAAAGAATTCAAAATATTTTCTCTCCGTAAATGCAATCTGCTGTAAAATAGAAATTTTTCTAAAGATCGAAGCCATGTTTACATTTTGCATAAAACGAGGAATTTAAAATTAACCATGAATTGAAATCTTCATTGTATTCAAAAAGAATTAAAATTAAAGATTTTTTTGTTGTGTACCAATAATTCTATTGAAGAAATTATTAGTTGTACAAAGTAAGAAATATCTAATTATTATGTTTATCAAGTAAAGAGAATAAATCAACTTTTATAAAGTTTAGAACTGGTATATAACGCCTTTAAATCTTCTCTAAATAATATTCTCTAACATAATTTCTTACCTTCCAGATAATTATGGCGCTAATTACTAAATTAGGAAGACAAGAACTGATTTCTGCTATCGTGGAAGGAAACGTAGAAAAAGTTAATCGGATCATAATGACTACAGAACAATATCCTACATTTCTCTGGCCTCCAGGATACAACTACCTCTACGAAGCCCTGAAGAATAATCGCCACGATGTTACCAAATTGCTAATAAAACTGAGTTTTCACATTCCCACCAGGCACAACAGTGTCTACCACCTTCACATAGCCGTCATCAAGAGCGACTTGGAAACAATCAAACTACTAGTAGAAAAAGGTTGCTCCTTGAAAGTAAAGGACGAAAAGGACAGATCACCTCTGCACGTATTTGTCGAGCGAATTCCAGTCGACAAGGAAGCTGAACTCATTCTCGATTTCATCCTCAGTAGAAAGGTTTCGATCAACGTCAAACACACCCCAACTGGTTTCACACCAATCCACTTTGCAGCGAAAGTTGGAAACTGCGAAATGATATCCTTACTTATACAGAAAAAGTCCCACGTTAACAGCCTGACAAATTTAAACCAGACACCGCTTCACATCGCAGCTGCAAACAGGCAACCCGAAGCTGTTCAAGTTCTCTTGCAACATCGAGCAAAGCTGTCTGCAAAGGACGACAATTTAAAGACGCCACTCTGCTTAGCTGTTGAAACACAGCACATGCCAACAATCGAAACAATTCTAAACTGTAAATCGGTTTTAAACGACGATATGCTTTTCGACTGCGCCCTGGAAACGAATAACATACCTCTGATTAAGTTGATCCTCCAGAAAGGTGCTAAACCTTTTAAACATTCTCCGAAGACTGGAAAGACACCGATTCAAGTTGCTGTTGAAAGTGGGAACGAAAATATCGTTAGACTACTTTTACAGAATGGCGCAGACGTAAACGAAGAAGAGGTTGATGGCTCGGATTCCCGACGCCATATTGGTCGCTCGATGATTCATATCGCTGCTGAAAGAATTTTTCCAGTAGTTGTTCAAACTTTGTTGGAGCATGGTGCAAACCCTAATGCAATGGACGAAAGAGGTTTCAATGCTCTTCACTATGCGACGAAGGATGGATCCTTGCCTATCATTTACGCTCTCTTAAAAAGCGGATGTGATTTTGCTTCTTTATTCACTCCAGAAAAGCAAGGCGGTTACACACCCCTTCATATTGCTGTAGAGTTAGGCCATGAAGACTTGGTGAAGCTTTTTTTGGAAATCGGAATACCAGTGAACTCTTCAATGCAGAATGGATTCCATGCAATTCATATTGCTGTTTTAAAAAAGAACTTGCCGATGGTTCAGCTTTTATTAAAATATGGAGCCAGCTCAAATGTCCAAGCGCCGGATAGTTTATTTGGATTTTTTCCTATGTATCTTGCAGCAGCGACAGGAAGCTTAGAAATTGTCAAATTGCTGTATGAAAACTCGATTAGGACACCGCATTTATGGCTAGAGGGTTACGTTTCATTGTATGCAGCTGCTTATCAAGGATACGAGGAGATCGTTCAGTTTTTTATAGAGAAAAGAGCACACTTTTTGATGAAATTCTTAAAATTCCTATCGCCACTCCATGTTGCTGCTCAACAAGGTTTTGTGAATATCGTTAATTTACTTCTCAAGAGTGGTTTAGAAGTTAATTCGAAAGTTGATGATTCTTACAAGAAAGAGTTTTCAACGCCTCTTATCACAGCATCGCTTAAGGGTCATGAGAAAGTCGTCGAAATACTTCTAAATCATGGAGCTGATGTAAATGCGAGACTCTATATGGAAATCCAAGAACCGGGATGTCCGCTCGAATGCTTCTTGAAGTATGGCTACCCTTCCTTTATTGAGCTGATGGCAGAAGAATTTAAAAATGGCTACGCGGCGATACATTTTGCCGCCCGAAATGGAAACAAGGCTATTGTGGAGATGCTACTAAAGTGGGGCGCTGATGTCAACTCGAAAGCTGAAAATAACGCGACTCCTCTTTGCGTTGCTGTAGACAAAGGACAGGAGGATATGGTTGCTTATCTTCTAGAAAACGGAGCAAATCCTAACGCTGATGATTCAGGTGTATGTGTTCTTCTCTCAGCCATCTTTAACAAAAACGCCGTGATCGTTGATCTTCTGCTCATGTTCAAAGGGTCCTTGAACTTCAGCTTCATTTTGAATTCCAAAGAAGGATACACACCTCTGCATCTTGCTATTGAGAAAAGCAGCGTGCAGGTTGTTGAAGTGCTATTGAAATATGGAGCATTTATTGAAGTTGATACCCAACAGGACTTTCCTCTCCACTTGGCTACAAATTGTCTTCGAGAGGATATGATAATGAAACTGCTCGAACGTGGAGCCTCTATTAATTCTGTCTGCTCTCTAGGATATTCTCCACTTTTTCATTCTGTGAAAAATGGAGGAGGAAATATTTTCAAATTACTTGTAGCACAAGGAGCCTCGATTGAAATTAAGTCTAAACATGGATTATCTCTACTTGACTGGGCTATAGAGACTGGTGTAGAGGAAAATCTCATCAAACTGATAGTAGAATGTGGTGCAGATGTGAATCAGAGAGATAAATTAGACTTTCCAATGGTGGAAAAAATCATGAGACAAAGTCCCTCGCTTTTTATGGAGGAAGATGGATCTAGTAAACCCAGAAGATTTGAGAAGTTGGTGGATATTTTACTAAAACATGGTCTCGATGTCAACACCCGAGTGAGAAGAAGAGATAAAAATTTAACAGATTCGATTCTTCATCTCGCAACCCATGAAAGCTGTGTTGGAATTGTAGAGCATTTGCTTTATTATGACGCAGATATCAATATTGTGGACCAGTATGGACACACACCTTTCTGGTATGCTGTAAATTCTGCTTCTTCGATCGTAAAATTTAAGGATGCACAAGGAAATTGCAAGGATCGTGATTTAGATGTTTTTGACTACCATCATTTTTTCTTCACTTACGGTCCTTATGAGCCTCACATATACGAAGATTTATGTGTGAAGTGTGAAAAGTTTAAGAGTATTGCCCGCTCTTTCACTCAAGCGATTGCTAGAAGAGAAGCAATTGATGAAATAATAAATCTGGAAAATCTGAGTTTGATCAATGGAGATTTTGTTAAGTCTTACTATAAACGTTGTCAGCTGGAGATTGAAGAAATGAAGAAAGCGAAGATCAGCAACAAAGTTAGTTACTTTGATATTTTGAGAGCAAGTGATAGGAAACTTGCTACCTTTACGAAGAATATTAACATTGTAAAGACTTTACAAATTGTCGATTACAGGAAACAGTTTCCGTTGTATTCGGAGGACTTAAGAGTTCGTTTTGAAAGAGGTTTGGAAAGGAAAAATCTGTTAGAGATCAGTGTTAAGTTTTTGAATAAGGCTTTGATGTTCAGTTTACCAAGTTTTATTGTCCAGGATATATTCAGTTATTTAAGTACGGTAGATTTAAAAAACTTGTGCAGAGCACACAAACCACTATTGTTCGTTAGTCCAGATGCTGGGACTATCTTCTAATAAGTTTATATGACATATAAAATATTTAAACATTAAAGCTTCTAAAAGTATAGGTATACATTTAAAAAATGTAATTATATAAGTAGAAAAATCGAAATTTATTTAGGATTTCGTAGATTAAAGTCCATTTTATTTATATATTTAAACAAGACGACATGTATGTGAGAAGATTTTAAATTTGGATTAAGACAAACATCTATAGCTTGAAGCTAAATAAAAATATCTGGTTTTACATAAATTATTGCTTTATTCTAATTATGCATGTTGGATACAATTTCGAAATTCAATTTCCTCATTTTAATTAAGAAATATAAAAGTATGTATTTTTTCACTGTGTAGACAAACTTTTTTTTTTAATAAGAGTTTGTTTATAGAGTGAAAGTATTATATTTAGTTTTAGTATTTTTTGCACAAAAGAAGAAATTAGAAATCTAACTTGAAAATCCTTTTTTCTTCTTTATTTTGCTTTAAAAATGATTAAATCTAAGTTGAGAATAAAATATGTCTTAGAACACATTTTTATTAAGTGACAGAGGTTGGAATAATTTTCAAAATTTATTTTGAAAAAAATTGGTCTATATTTTCCTCTATATACGTTTATAAGCAATTTTCAATATATTTATTGACATTTAATTCGTTCTTCATGATTTCTTTCACTCAAATAAAAAATCCTTCTGGCGGCAATTTTTTTCTGAAAAAGAACGATATAAAATATAAATAATATGAAAATCTACCTGCTTTTTGGGTTCAGGAGGTCACAACACGTGAACATTTGAGAAAATTGGGTGGAGTGAGGGGGGGGGAGAAATTTTATACAAATCTAATACATTCTCTTTGATGAAGATTTCTCAGGTGAATCGAATTGAAATTAACTTTTCACTTAATTTACAATTGTATACAAAAACGATTTAGATTACAATAGAATAAATAAATATTTAATAAATTGTTTGAACATAAATAAAATACTTTACCGCTTACTGTATTAGCAGGTGGTTATAACTTTTTTTCCATTAACAGTTTTCAAACACATTCTGCGTCCAGCAGGCTCTGCAGCAAATTGCATAGTTAAACAACTACAAACAATGACAATTGTTGCAAGGAATATTTTCACAGTTAAATTTGTAAACATGATTACTGATTGTGTTAAACTGTTATCTTGAAGAAAATCGACTTTCCTTATATACGCGTTCAACTATCTTCCCCGCTTTATTCTCGTTTGAGGAAAATATTCGATTAGGTACGTCGGGAAAGTCCCCGTTAATATGTATAATTGTATACACGTCACAACTATAGAAACTTCGTAATAATTTTGTTTAAACAAGATTTTTTTAGTACAATTCAATTTTTACTTATTGATTCAAATATTGTCAGCATAGTATTTATTTGGTTTCCCATGTAGTAAAGAGGAGGGTCCCTTCGGATATATGTAGAGGGTCTGTAATTTTCTAGCTTGTCCCCAATTTTCTTTTATTTAACATCCAAATCGCTCAGTTTCATCACCATGAGCTAAGGACAGTCGGTTTTGATGAAAGGGGGAAAAAAGTCGAAAAACTAAAAATATATAACGCTGATTTAATTTATTTCGTTATATATACAAGACTTTGATTTGTTTTAATATTTAATATCAAACAAACGTATAGATTCATTTCAAAATGTACTAATTATATTGAAAACTATTTCAGTCATTGAAAAGGTTCTATAATTATTACTTATAAAAAATAAAACTAATCACGTCTCTTTTATATACCTAACTACATAATTTAAAAGTAGATTAAAATACAATCTTCGAATTGCGTGTTGCTAATATTCTGTCCACGAGCTCTGCTCGTTCCTTTATCAGGGCTACTTTTTCTACTGGAATAACACCTTCCTTTGCATTTTTGACGACGAACTGAGTTATAAATAATCTTAAGGCTTCCCTGAAGTTTTTCAATTGTTCCGATCGAGTTATTCTCTCAAATACTCCCAAGCAGACTTCTGTATTTTCATGCATCAAAATTCCGAGTACAATTTGACGCAGAAGTTTCATTTTCGGTTTGTCTAATTCTTCAAGTTGCACGACCTGAAAAATATAAGATTTTCATCTTAGTAACATTTTTTTTTTCATTAGCGAATGAAGGGATATCAATACATTTTACGGTTTTTTATATCCTTAATCTATTTTTAGAAAATTATGGTTTAGGTGAGAGAACTAGGGAATAAATTGGAATAAACTTCACCTTCATCGTTGAAATTGATAATCCTCTTTGCAAGAACAAATGTGTAAGAAAACGAGCTAAATTTGTCAGCTGTTTGTTATTAAAATTCTCCAAAGTTTTGAGCTTGTCCCAAAGATTATATTGAATCGTCATCTGAAAAAAAGTACAGAATTAGTAAAATTAGAATAAGTATAGAGAAAAAAATCATCCAGTTCAACTAACTTGATATTTCCTATCATAATCACAGAATTTTTGAGCTAGAACAGCGTAGTATGGATTAAAATTCTTTTCCTGCAGGCAACAATTCATCAGAACATAAATAATTTCCTTCTCTTGTCCATCCTTGAGACCGAGATGGTTAAGTTTTTCGAAAGCGTCCAAATAATCTTCAGCGGACATTAAAATACAGAAGACATTTCTCCTAGCATCAGTATTCATTCGTTGTTTGCGTGCTAATTCGAGAAGCTTTTGACTGAACTTTGGTTTATTTTCTCCAGTTTTTTCCTTCTTGTCAAGAGTTGAACTTCCCGACCAGGCTGCTCCTACAATCCACCATTTTCCCCTTTCGTCAACTGTCGAATAAAGTAAAATAAATTAAAATTAAAATTAAGGAAAATAATGAATCACAAGTCTGTTCATAAATTGAATAAGAATTAGAAATTAATTAGTAACGCAAAATTACCTTGAAGAAGGTCTTCGAGTGTTATATTAAGTTGTGAAATTCCGTTTCCTTTTCGAATTAAAGTTTTCAGAACTTTTTTCATGTGTTCCAAAACAGAAGGATCGTACTGCGGAATTTTATTCATATTGTTGTTTTTTATCGCCAGCAAAACGTCTAGCATGAACTTTACTCTTAAGCTAGAAATTAAAAAAAATCTTTGTAATTGAATTGAAACGTTCTAAAGTATTCTAAAAACAAAAGTAAATATAGAAACACACTTTTCGGATTTGGCAATTGCTGCTTTCTGCTGTAACTTCAAAATTAGTTCCTTCAAAGCCAGAGGATCGTCCTTCCTTAAAACGAAACCGACACTTTTCAAAATAAGAAGAATCAACTCGATTTCTTTTTCGGTAAACTTCTCAGATAACTTCTCAAGGATTTCGTAGATTAATTTCGATCCGAATACCTTAAAATTGTATAAATGCGAAAGCATCAAGATTAAGTTATCGAGCTCCTTATTTTCAACTTCTTGTTTCGAATTGAGCATCTCGTTGATTCTTTTCACAACACTTAGTAAAAATTGAGCACCAACTTCGGAACCAACATTTGCATGAAGAACAGCAATCAGCATCATGTGTTCCATAATCAAACGATCAGGAGTCATGATTGGAGCAACGATCGCTTCCATGATTAACTTCGACAACATTTCGTTCATGTCGTTGCGACTGTTTGTCATAAAAAGTTCGTCCATCTGTAACAGAAAATGTCATTACATTAAAAAAGAGTTTAATAAATTAAAGGTGTTGGATCCAACACCCTTAAATTTAAATAAATTTCTAATCAATTTCAAAGATAGTTTTCAATTACTTGAGCTGCTATCGTATGCATATTTCGATCCGTCAGTCTGTTTAAGGGTCCTTTTAATTGCCTTTTGAGTTTAATTAGCCTTTCACTATTTGCAAAATCTTCCTCGAGATTTTTTGCTCTTGCGGCTGGAGGAACATATCGATTAGTAACAACATTACCATCTTTGTCTCTCGTTCTTCCGTAAATATCTTCCCAGAGTTTCGTATTTCCTTCTTCTTCTTCTTCTTCTTCTTCTTCTTTTTCCTCTTCTTCTAATTCTTCTCCAGAATTTTCTTCACTAGAATTATAATCATCTTCAAAATCTTCGCTTTCTGAGACTTTTCTTTTCTTTTGTTTGTCAGCGGTTTTCTGACTTGTCTCCAATTTTCTTTTATTTCTTTGATTTATTAAGTTTTCTTCTTCAGTATCTTCTTCACTATCTTCTTCAGTGTCATCTACACCTTCCATATCTTCGTCAAAACTAAAATCATCTTCTGATTCATCAACTAGTAGAGATTTTTTACTCGATTTGCTATTCAGTTTGTCTTTCTTTGGAGAATCATCAAAATTGTCATCGGAGGAGAAATTATCTTCTGAGTCTTCGGAATCAGATTTATTTATTTTCGAAGGCTTCTTATTTTTCTTTTTATCCTTTTTCAGACTTTCTCCAGCCGCAACTGTAAAATCTTCTTCAAATTCAGATTCAGAATCAGCTCCTAGTAATTGCTTCTCAGTTTCCACTGCGATTTTTCTATTTTCTTCATCGCAAAAGTCCAAAAGATCTAAAAATGTGTTAAGTAAAAGACGACAAATTAAAACATTTTTCTTATAACATAATTAGATAGTTTTGTTATAAAATATATTGTATTGAATGAAAAATTAGACACATATTCTCAACGTTTTAATACAACTCGAAAAAACAATATAAAATATTAAAAGGATACTTACAATCCAAGCCGTCAGAAGCAAAAGATTTTGGAACATTCTTGCTCTTTCTTTTATTCAACTTTAATTGCTTCTCCAAATGTTTAATATTTCGGTCCTCTTCCATATTAGCTTCTTTCAACTGCCTTCTTCTTTGTCTCGCCATTTCCTTCTCCAATTTTTGCTGTTTTCTCTTTTCATTTTCTTGTTCTTTTTCCAATTTATCCAGCACTTTCTCCTTTTCAAATTTAATGTCTTTGTTTAATAATTTTTTGTCTCCTTGCTTAGGGGTTGAAACAAATTTACCCGTTTCTTGCGATTCCAACTTTTTTTTTTCGTAAAACAACTTTTTATTCTGTTTTTTCTGAACACGTTTTTCTTTTCGCAACTCTTTTCTCGTTTTCTGAATCGGCCTTTTCTTCTTATTTTTATTTTTGCCCTTGGAACTAAATTTTACTGCACCCATTTTTAAAAAAATTTGTTTCTGACGAATGCCAGCAGCATAAACATCAAAACCATCAAAACATTCATTTGAAAACATAACCTCAATTTGAACACGTGTTGCGCGGCAATTCAAGAAACCTATTTTCTACCTATCTACTATTACTGACAAGTGGTAAATACCATAAGAGCAAATTTAGTTTACCCAATCAGTTTGCTCTTATGGTAAAGTATTGCATACATTTAAAAAAACAATTTGAAATCCACAAATAGAAAATATTCCTCACATGATGTTTAATTACAAATTTTTATTTTAAATAAGACAAAAAATTTATTTGAAAAATAATTAAAAAGCAAAAAATAATTCTCTCCAGCGGGGAATCGAACCCCGGTCTCCCGCGTGACAGGCGGGGATACTGACCACTATACTACTGAAGATTGAAATCAGTTGAAAGCTAAGAAAATTTCGGGACGTATAAGAGTAGTAGATGAAATATGTATTGACTTAATCTAAAGTAGAAAATATTAATAAATCGACTTTAATTAAAATTCTATTCTAATTCGTCAAATAAGTGATTAAAGAGTGCCTATTTTTAAGGATATATGTCGCTATAAATACACTCGAAGTTCCCAAAAATTATTGTATGTTTATGTAGTACGTTAGTCATATATGGTTAGTATGTTTCAGTATGTTTGAGCTTTGAGAACATCAAAGACGCTTCCTCAAGCCCTCAGTGTAAAATTCCATTCGAAAATGATGTCAACAACGTCAACGAACTGTGAAAATCTCTGTGGTTCATTTGGTAATTTTTCTATTATTAAACTGGATTTATGTTCATAATTTTTAAACTTCTGAAAAGTGTTGAAAAAGAAAGACTAATCGCATTTTAATTAATTTTTAGAATCAATGGACGTGATCGATTTTGATGAATTTAGAGAGGAAATTGACGAATCTATTAGCGACTATGAAGACTATACAAAATGGGCTGAACATTTAGAGAAAAAATTGGGAAAACTTAAACCGAATTTAAAAATATGTGAAATAATTATGGACTTGGCTATAACAGATAAAGACAACACAGATTATTGTGTAGATTTTTCCTCGGTGAGTTTTTCGATACAGAAACTTTTTCATTTAACAAAGTTGTGTATTTTTTAATATTTATCTTTCCATTTCCAGCGATTATGCTCAATTAGTGACGAGTATCGGAGATTATATGAGCAAACTTTTCAAAATATGTACGAAACTGCTGCTCAAGAAGAACCAAAACAAAATTATCATCGAATGTACGAAGAAATACATTTTTTTGCTATTCTCTTTAAGAGAGATTCCATTTCATGGAATGTTCTATCCTGTATAAAATTACAACCGAAGACAACTTTCTACAAAGAATTTTTCGTAATTCTTCTGTTCGTCGAAATAGCTAGAGCTTTGGGCGATGCAAATTTATTATCTGCACGACTCAGGGATCCGTTAGTAAAATTTTGTCAGTTTATTCTATTAAAAGTATATTTGTTATTTTTAAAATAAAAATTTTACCTATTTTTCAGAAATTTGCAGAGAAATCTCGCTGGACTTTTTCCTAAAGATAAATACGAAAATACTATTTATGCTATAGAAATACTCAAACTTGTTAATTTAGTAGAGTTTGCGTAAGTTTAAAAAATGGTTTTCATATAATTACGAATTGATTATTACTAGATATTTATTTCCTTATTTTTTATAGGCAAGAACTTCAGGCATATGTGGATTGTCTTAAGGATTGTTGAATAGTCTCAAGGATGATAAATTGGCGTTTGGAGTGAAAAAAATCAGTTTAGGTGTAAGATTCTTGAGAAATTTAAATAATACTTAATTATGTCTTTATATAAAGAACTCCAGTTTTGTGCTATTTTTTATAAATAGGAGTGAATACAACATAATATAATTTATTATTTAATTAAGCTATTCAAAACGTGTTTAAAATAAAAATAAATATTACTAATTAGATCAAGATTAATATTCAAGAGAGTTATCAAATCATCAAGAACTTTAGAATATTAATTTCAATTCGCATTTTATACTGAGTAGCTTGTAAATTTAAAATATGATATGCGTACAGTTTTTAGGGGTCAAATTTAATTTTACAAATTAACAAAGGTAAAAATAGAAAGTCAGAAGTAATACATTAAGTCGTTTATATTTCTGCATTGAAGAATTAGTATAAACTTTACGGACAATGTGAAACGCCTTTATAAACATTCTCACGTGGATTTATCACATTACTTTTCTTGGTAAGGATTAGAATGTTTCATTACCAAAATGCGTTCTTTTGGTGCGAACATTACGCTCATGAACATACAGTAATACTAAAAAATAAACAGGTGAAACAGATAGAATTTCTGTAATTATTGCTTCTTCTTCTTTTGATAGATAAAAGAATAATTAAGATTGCAAAAAATTTTACATGGTCTCTTTAATAAAAATCCACCTGGATTAATACTAAAACACAAAATCTTTTTGTCGTCAAGATCGAACAAGCGAATACAGTTATAAAAAGAACACTTGAAATGTCTTGAAAATAATTTATGAGATAAAAAAAATGTAAAATTAGATTTGCATAATTAAAGTTTCCTTATGTAATCCTGGATGCAAAATAGTAAGCCATTAAAAACTGGCGCAAGTTACATATGCATCAAATTTAATTTTTCAAAATCGAATTTTTACAAAGTTCAAAAGGCATTCACACAGTCCTACTAAACTTTAATGGACCCGAAGGATGCGTGATCAAGGACTAAAGCAAAATATATCGATTCGTAGGAAACTATACAAGATAAACAATCTACATACATACTTAAACAAAGACGCACTTGAAAACGCTAAACTCGATGCGCTTTTCTTTTCCTTAATTACATCTATTTTAATAGTAATAATATTAATTAATTAATAATCGTCTATACATCGTTTTTATCTGTACAAATGTTTATATCAGTCGTAAACCTAGTAACTGTCTTTAGTGCTCAAGGTTTCATTTCAGAAAATGCGAATTTGGTAAAAGAATGAAGAATTCGATTGTCTTTAACAATAGAGAGATGTGCACAGTGGGACAGTTACTAGGCGAATGTACTCCTCACGTATTTAGAATTAGAATTCGGATGATTCGAGTTTATGGATTTTGTACAATGTGATCCATCCCGCTTAACACGAGACTTGGGTCTCGATTTCTTGAAACTTAGACGTGCGCAAAATGTTCTCAAGTCTCTTATGTTGTATATTTTTCACTGGTGAACGCCTCGTTTTTTGACGATTGAGCTCCCACTTGACTAGATTTGTCATTGGTGATATCTCCTCGTTGCTATGTCTTTTCATCGAGCAAGTCCTGGGCTTGTTTTGGCATATTCCAGCAGTGCAGACTCCTGTCTTTACTACCTGCGATAATCTAGAAAAAAAAAAAAGTTTAAAAATTTGTAAATGTAAAAGAGGTGGAAATTTCTTAACTTGAGTGATTTACTATGTATGATAAGAAGGTACTTACTCTTTTATTTATAATGGCCATACTTAAAAGCATTTTTCCTGGTCCAGGAATACTGCAAACAAGCTTCTGTTTCTGGAATAAAAAAAAAGATAATATTTTGTGAAATTTGTAGAATGGAGTTTTATGTATTTAGGGTTTACGTTCTAGCCTCAAAATTTGATCTCTTCATTTTATCTAACAAATATTAGAACTAGACGCTTTGTACCCATAATTCTATTCAAAAAACGGATACCGCTGCGGTGCGTAAAAGTATCTAATCATAATATTTGTTAATGAAAATGAAGAGATCAAAATTTGCCGTTAGAATTTGTATTCAAAACTTTGTACAGAGTATTGTACTTTAATTTTGAGGGATTTTTTACCTGTATGTCAAAAATGTAGATGTTTCCATCGTAACAACCAGCAAAAAGGAGGCGTTCGTATAAATACATACACACAACACCGACACCAGCGTTGTATTGAACTTTTTGCTCACCAGTCTGAAAAAGAACGTGTCACAAGAGATTTGAAGCAAAAGTAGATTTTAAATAATTTTAAAATGGTAAAACGACAGTTTCAAATAGAAAGCATTTGAGATTGAGAAAAGGTGAATTAAATGCATTCAATATTGAATATGTAATATCAATCTGAAAAGTTTAAAGTTTGAAGCTTCCATTTGAAAAATATTTATATGTACTTGAATATTATAAAAAAAGAATTCTTACGATGAAGTCGTAAACGGGAATCGACGTGCTACTAGTGCCAAAGTAAATTAAATTATGATTTCTCAATAAACTGTAAACTGTGTAATTTCTTTGGCCACTGATCTGTCGAAGAAATAATCCGGTAAAGGCGTCCCTGATCATAATGGGTTGATTTCTAGATGCAACAATGAGAACTTTTCTCGGACCTTCACTCGTGGCCTTTAAAGCCAGGACAGATTTTTTTGAGAATTGGATCGTGTCTCCTTTCAGTTCAGCAGCCTAAAATAAAGAAATTTTAAAGTGAGTATTTAAATAAATAATTGACATTTTAAATTTCTCTTACGAAAGAACAATTTTTTTCACCTTTATATGATAACGTGAAACAAGGCCTGAGGTGGTACCAATAAAAATAGCACCCCAAGCTTGATCCATGCACTGGACAGCACTTCCCATAGCAATCGGATTCTGCATTTGTTCTCCAGTCTGAAAAAAAGGTCAGAAAATCATTTATCATTTTCTTAAACAAAGAAATCAATTCAAAAAATAAATTCTACTCACCCCAATGTCATAACAGCGCATACTTCCGTCTAAGGAACCTGAATACATCCACCTTCGACTCGGATTCAAGGGATCAGGATTCAAAACGTAAAGGCACGTTACTGCATGTGTGTGACCTTTGTAAATATTTAAAATTCCGTTGGAAGTTTGGCTATATCTATAGATTGCGCCGTCTTCACTTGCAGCCAAGAAAGAATCCCCAATAATCTAAAATTTTGATAAAGATAAACATATTCTGGACACACTACATTTCCTATCAAACTTTTTTATCTTTAACAATCTCTAATCTCAAATAGATGCCTTCATAAATCAAACAATAATACAAATTACGAATTGACAAAAATAAAATAAATTAAAGCCATTTACATTAAAGAAACGATTCTACATTTTATAATTTCTCTTTCAAATCATCTTTTGATTCTTTACCTTAATGTCCAAAATCGGTCCCTTGTGCACTGTGTACTGAATTTTAGGTAACTCAATCTCCCCATCTTCGACAATAACAACTTGATTTTGATTTTCCTCTCCCTGAGCCTCGACCAATTTTTCCACCTGGCTCGCAACTTGCTCAGCAGCTGGACCATTTGGAATCAAACAGTTTTCCACAGGAACTTCCTCTATATTTTCAACTTCCGATTCTGTCATAACGGGGTTTACTTTTTCCTTGTCTATCAAAATCTCTTTCTCCGCCTTATGATCTTCAATTCTCTCACTTTTATTTTTTTCCTCAATTTTATATTTCTTCTTATCTTCTGTCACCTTTACAGCCTCGAGTTTGTTCATCTGATCCATTTTGAAAATATATAAAGTTGTCTCGTTTCTATTCCCTTCCGAGCTCTCGTCAATTGAAATTCTCTTGATTTCCGAAACCCTCATAATCTCCTCCTGCAAACTCGAATTATCAATGAGAATTCGACTCTCTCTGCTCGGTAAATTAATCCTAGACAATCCTAATCTTTTCAGAACAGTCTGAGGTAATTCTTCTCTCATATAAGTGTGTTTCAAGTCAACTAATTTGACTTTACAACTCTCCATCTCCTCTCTAGAAACTTTCCTCTTTTTCCTATCCTTGCGTCTAGTCCTCAATTCCGATTTCAGCAAATCCCTGATCCTCGAATATAAAACTTTTTCACCAACTTTCTCACTAGAGGTCTTCTTTCTCTTCTTCAGAGATTCGGAATCGACAGTTGGAGTCGTCGACCCTCTTTTCTGCCTTGAAGAAGCTCTGGATCTTTTTTCCTCTTCTTCATTTTCCTGAGACTTCGAAATTCTTCTCGTTTTAATTTTCTCTGCTCGGGACAAACTCGTTGCTGGCCTTTTCCTCTTTTTACTCGAATCTCCAGAAAGGGTCGAATCATTCGAATTTGGGGACAAGAGAGACGATCTGTCCATTTCCAATTTGTTAGAGTCCTTATCTGCAATTTCCTTCAAACTCGGTTGCGGAAACTTCTCGATTTTTTTCTGTTCTTGAAGATTTTCATCCTCAAGGTTGGAATTTATTCTCTGAACTTCTTCATTCAGACTCTCTTCCTCGTTAATTTCTGTAATAAGGGCTTTAGCGACCTGTTCCACCTTAGAATTTACTAGAGAAACCCTTTCTTGAATCTCCATCAAAGTATCGAATCCCTTGCAAGGACTTTGATCATCAGGCGTTGAAATCTCGCTGCAAAGATCCAACTGGCTAGACTTTTCTGGATCTTGTCTTTCATCACTCTTATTAAAATTTTCAAGCTGATCGTCACTTTGATCTTTAATCGGACTCTGATTTTCCATTTTATCTAATTTAGGAACTTCAATCTGATTTTTCTTTTCAATTTGGGGAGGTTTCTTCTTTTCTCCAGACCTCTCTTTTTTTTCTTGTGCTATTTCTTTTCTGAAAGACTGCTCAAGCAAAGCGAGTCCAGTATTATTATTCTTCTTCAATTTGTTATCCTTCGCAGGCTCTAAAGTCTCTAAAATACTCTCATCGGAATATATCAAAGAAGAATCGAGAGCTCTGACTCTCTTTTTATCCAAATCTTCCTTTTTCTTCGGATTGAACGAGTTCGCTTTCTTTATTTTTTCTTTCTCGATCTTCTTTTTCTGAATATCGTCCACTCTATTAACTTGTACAAAAGGCATCCCAACTTTTTTCTTATCCTCCTTTTCTTCAATTTTCTCAATCTTATCCTTCTTCTTTGATTTTTCTCGTTCGTGTTTTCCCTTAATCTTCACAAATATCTTCTGCTCTGTATTAAGAATCGATGTCTCTTTCATTTTTTTCTTCTTAATTTCCTCCTCACTCTCCTCGTTTTTAGAAATTTTCGTCATTACACTTTTCGGCCTCTTCCTTTTTTCAGCAACCTTCTCTTTAACTTTATCCTTCTTTTCTTCATCTTCACTACTCAGAATTTTCGAACTTGAGAGTTTCACTGCACTTTTTGGTCTTTGAACCGCCTCTGTCACATTTTTATTAGATTTTTTGCTTAAAATTGAGACTTCCTCGTCTTCGGAAGAAGCTTCCGAGCTTGTAAGTTTCGAGCTTAACCTCATTGCGCTTTTCGACCTTTTCATATTTTCCTTTTTCTTTTTCTTCTCTTCGTCACTCGATTTTTCCTTGGAGAAAAGTATCACACTCTTCGGTCTTTTTTCCGCGTTCTTATCAATTTTATCCTCATTGAAATTCGAAACTTTCATCACACTCTTCGCCCTCTTTTTCTTCTCTTTCTTCTCAATTCCTTTCTTCTCCACTTTTTCGTCTTCACTACTCGATTTGATCTTCTTAGAGTGCGATTTCATTCGTATTTTCATTTGTGCCAAAGACAAATTTTCAAAATCGGAATCCGGAGAATCGAAATTCTTTTTCTCTTTCGAGTTTTTCGCTTCTTCGTCCTCAGAACTTAAATCAAAAATATGTTTCTTCAATTTCTGAGAACGTTCACTCCTCGACTTTTTGGATTTTTTCTCAGAAATAGTTTCATCATCTCCACTTGCCAAATTTAATTTCTCTTTCGAACTTTCATTAGAAAAGAAGGCAACTTCATCATCTTCAGGACTTGATTTCTTTTGTTTCTTTCCATTAACTTCCAACTTCTCCTTTGAGAAAAGATCCCCATTTTCGGAAGGTTTAGTCTTTTGTTGCATTTCAGCCATTTGTTCATAAAGTTTGGTCTTCTCAGACATCAACTTTTGAATTTCATTATCGATTTCCTTCATTCTCTCGAGCAAAGAATGCGTCGTGACGGGTTTTACAACCTCCTTGATAGCCTCTTTAACCTCCTCCTTCATTTTATCCTTTTTTCTCTTCATTTTCCTTTTATGTTTTATCTTGTGCAAATTTTTATCATTTCGCCTTTGATTCAAATGTCTTACACCCATATCAACTTCCTGCTTCAAATTCTCTTCAGGCTCAAGATTCTTAACCTCGAAATTCTCCGAATTCGAACTTTGTTCTTTTCGTGCTTCACTTTCCTGTTCACTTGGCGAAATTGACTTTTCACTCGCAACTCTAGTCTCGAAATCGTTCAACTGCGGTCTGAGGATCGTGATACCGCTTTGCAAAACAATTTCAGAAATTTTTATAGGCTTGGTCACATTAACCTGAAAGTTCGTATCAGAATGTTCGCGATTTTTGACCTGAGGCGTTAATTTTTCTAAACTGTCTTCAATACCCGAGACGACGAATGAAACGTCTGATATGACCGGTTTAGTCACGTTTGCCGGTGGTATTTCTTCCAAGAGATATGAATCTTTGTTGTCATCAGGACGACTTTCTTTATCTTGATTTGCGTCACTCGTAAACAAATCAAGCTGCGCGCACTCTTCCCCCATCCGTGGCAGAATTTTCTCACTGTCATCACTTGATTTTTCCTGCAAATCTGGCAAATTGTGACTATCTTTTATTGACTGAATTAGATCACTATCACCGGCACTGTCATCGGTTTCGCGGGAAACAATCACGTGTTCCCTGACAGATGATTCAAGCGCGGGAACATCAAAATTTTGAATTTTATTTTTCAAATTATTAAAAGTAGAAACATTTTGACGATTCGTAGGTTCAAAAAGTTCCTGGACATTTTGCTCGGGTTCGTTTTTATAATCGGGCGAAGTGACTCCTGATCTCAAATTATTGGGAATGAGGAAATTGTCACTTTCTGAACTCAACTCTTCCATGAGTGATTGTGTGATCTTTGGCAATGAATTCAGTTTCACTTCACTCTCTAGAGGTAAAATTTCTGGCTCGGTCAAAATTGGAGGCAATTCGGTGGAAACCAATCTCAGATTCGGATCGCTGTCTTCAATTCCGAAATGGAAAAGTTCAGGTTTTTCGTGACAGTTGATTTCATATACGTGGGGTGTTTGCAGCTCAAGGTCGACCGCGTCGAAGATGATGTTCTCGACAGGGTTTATTTCTTCCATTTCGAGATCTTTCTTCTCATCGCCAATTTCGAAATTCGGTTTCATATCTGAAATATCGTCTTCTTTTAGGGACATGTTCCCGAAAAAGACTTCCTTAGCTGGACAAACATCCATTGGGTCTTCTATTAAATCCTGAAGAAGAGTCGGATAATTTTCCAATTCCATGATGTAATATTTTGATATTTCCTCTGATGGAACTGTATCTGGCAGTCCGTCGCTTATCAGCTTTTCAATTTTCTCAATTCTCTTATTATCTTTTCCATAAATTTTCAACTTTCTCACAGGCTTGTAAGGCTTTTCAACTTTATCATTAGAAGAATCCTTAATCGGGTTTTCTTTAAAAGAATCAGATATATTTTCCTTTGGGAGGTTATCTTTCTTAGCAGCGATTTTTTCTTTTCTTTTTAAGTTTTCAACTGTTTTCGAAGATTTCAAATTCGAACTTTTCTGGGATTCCAACTCTGAAATTGAAGTTCTTCGTAGAGGGCTTTCGATTTTTTGCTCGACGACAACAAGAGCTGTCGACATTTTGATTTTTTTGGCACTTTTTGGTTTGTTTTTGAGTTTTAGTTCCTTCCCGCCTTCAGATTTAATAAACTTAAATTTACTTGCATCCTGAGAATCGTTGACATTATTTTCATTGGGATCTAATTTCTCAGACTTTTTCTCCTGGGTATTTTTTTCGAGAGCTGTTTTAGAAGCTAGACGGGGATCCCGAAGAACTGTTGAATTGTTGAGTCTCTCGGTATCGTCATTTTTGCCTTTTTCGGTTTGCTTTTGGGCTTCGAGAGTCTTAGGTTCCATTTTCGAATTGGTTTTTGTCGTTAGGGAGTCGAGAACTTGTTCTGCTTTTCCTAAGACGGCTGCTGTAGGCTCTGTAATTCTCGATTTATTTTTTAGTGGAATGTTGAGAAGATCGGTTGTGAGGGAAATCGGATTCTTGACGAGTTCTTTTAATTTTTCCTGTTCCTTCTTCTTTCGCTCGAGGGTACGAGCTTTGTAGGCTTGGATATCGATTCTATTTAGTTTTTTCTCTCGAACTGATCCTTGACTCTTTCCTGCTGGTTTCTTTTCGTCCTGGAAATAAATTTATTTGTTTTTCTTTAAATATCATCCTGAATATACATACCTGAATTATTGTTTAAAAATCGAATATAAACATGAATTGAAAATAGTTAAGATCCTGGAAAACTTTTTGCACTAAATCTGGATTTCTTACCTTAAGTTCTGTTTCGATGACTTTGAAAATATTGTGAATAAAGCAATTGAAGAATTGCACTGAATTTTCTAATTAATATTGAAAATGTAAAACTAAGCGAAATAAAATCTGGTTACTTGAGTAGAGATTGAAATTCTAAAAGGTAATCTTTTTATGAGTTTCATTCACGATAAGATTTGCGTACAAACGCGCAAGAGACAAAGACTATCTTTTTTTTTCCTCTTTCTTTAATCAAAAAAAGTCAACAGACTTATTTCGCTTAGTTTTCATTCTAAAAAAGCAAAATACAATATTTTTATAATCAGAGATTGCGTCCATAAACGAATTTTGAGTTTAAAATAAATATCAATAATATTCTAATATTTCTGTTACTTTGTCTCATCCAAAAATAAACTAATTAGTCTTATAAAAATTCTAAATCAGGAATAAATATTAATAGAAAAAAGGCAAAATCTTTGCAAAACATACCAGTTTCTTTGTTGAAACTTCGACTTCCTTCGATACCTTGGATACTTCTAAAGTTTTTTCCTCGGCAACTGAAGGTTCTGTACATTCCAAAGACTTCGGAAGATCCTCACTTTGTTTCTTGACCTGGACAACAGTTTCCGTTATAGTTTCGGGAACCTTGGAATCACTCATGGCTTTCTCCAAATTCTTCTCCTCCTGCTCCTTCGCCTTTTCGTTCGCTTTCACTTCTACCTTCTGCTTATTTTCAATTGTAACTTCTTTATCTACATCTCCAGTTTTCTGACACTTTTTCTCCTGTATTTTTGGACTTCCAGTTGGAATTTGGGTTTGAGTTTCCGCATTCAATTTGCAAACCAAGTTCTTGGCTGCAACTTCATCAGGAACTGGAGCTTCAACCTGGACCAAAGTATCAACTTGAATCGAATTTTCTTTAGGAACCGAACTTTCAACCTGAACTGCGGTTTCAACCAAAGCCACTGGATTTTCCGGCATTTGTTTCAACTGAGCCTTCGTTTTTGTTAGATGACTTTTCTGACCATAATCAACATTGACCTTTGCCGGGGGATTGCCAAGAGTCTTGACTCCTGGAACTGGATTTATAGTTTTATTTACTGTAGTAGAAGGTTCCAATTTTTTGTCGAATTTCCTTTCTGGAACTGGTTCGGTTTTCACTTCCTTTTTAATTTCGTCTTCAGTAAGCAATTTCTCGGGAAGTTCCTTCTCAGATTCAGAGTTCGAGTTGCGTTTAGTCTTCTTCCTGTGTTTTCTGGTCCTTTTCCTCTTTTTACCCTTCTTCTCTCGCTTCTTTCGCTTACGAGATTTTCGTTCTTTGTGTCTTTCCTTTTCTCGTTTTCTCTTTTCAATATCAGCAGCAACTTCATCTCTTATAGCCTCGTTTAGGGTCTTTTTCTTGGCTACTTTTTCTCGTTCTTTTATCACTTTTAAGAGTTTTGTGACATCAGGAGCGATGTTTTCACTGCTGAGGCTGCCGCTGGAAGATGTGGAGCTACTAGAACTGTCGTTATCGCTATCGTTGTTACTTTCTATAAGTTCACCGTCCTCAAGGTTTTCTTTGTTTCTGACAAGTATTCTTTCGGCGTTTTCGGTGTTGGTTCTTTCAGGTAGAGGCGTTTCGTCCCATTGATAGGTGTTTTTCTGGGATCTGTCGCTCACCTGGAAATTAAAAGATGAAGTTTAGAAAACGTTCTTTTTTGTTTTTGACTGAACTTCGAATTTTTTTCATATAGAAAAAATTAAAAATTATTTAAAACTGAATTGTAAATTTAAGCATTCAAATAATTAATAATAATTAAATAGAAATTCAAAGTTGAAACCGTTTAAAAAGTTCTTACCTCTACAGCTCGAACTTCCTTCCCCTTGGAATGTAACATTTCCGCCTCAGATTTTCTCAGCATCAAGGCATTAAACTCCTTCTCAAAACTGTCACTCATCGATCTTCCATGTTTCGCTTCCCATTCCTCCTTTGTCAAATTCCTAAACGTATCAACATTCTCTCTCTTTTTCCTCGTCCACTGCTGTTGCTGTTCTAAACTGGGCTCAACAGAAGTTTTCAAAGAAGCCTTTGCCTTTGCAATTCCAGCCGAGAATATGTCATCCAAAGTCCTCTCCATTGTTCCAAGTGTTGGATATTTTCCAGGGAGTTTAGTAACAGTTTCACTTCTGTTAGGTTTCGCCTTGGGTTCACCTCGATCTGGTTTTCCTTTCGTAAGACCAGGCTTAAAAATATCATCAAGAATAGATGTGAGATGAGGAGGACTTCCGGCATTCAAGTTCGAGGATCCGCTGACTAACAGTTCCTTAGCGAGTTGAGCTCTCAGTTGTGCTTGTTTCTTTTGTAATTCTCTTATTTCTGCATCTCGTAATTCCTGTTCCCTCATTTGAGTTAATTTTGCCTCTCGGACTTTTAGTTCTCGAGCTTTCGCTTCTCGAGCTTCTCTCAATTGTTGTTCTCGAGCTTCTTTCGCTTGTTGTTCGCGAATGTGTTGTTCTCGAATTTGTTGTTGCTTCTCTTTAAATTGCTGATCTCGAAGCTGTTGCTCTCGGAAGTGCTGGTCCCGAATTTGTTGACCTTTTGCCTGTTGTTCTCGGATTTCCTCGTCTCGTTGCTGAGCTTCGCGAAGTTGAGCTTCCCTTGCTTGTACTTCGCGTGCGGAAATTCTGGGGGTCGTCACATCACAATTTTCTCGTTCTCGGGAAAGCTTTTGAGTTTCCTTTGATACACGTGACGTGAAGGCTGGAAAAATAATTGTTTTATTGATGCTCTTAAATTCAAATTAAATCAGGACTTTATGCGCTTTTTTTCTTTTATTTTTATTTCTAAAACTTTTATAATGCATGGTGTAGCTCTACCAACTTTAATTGAAACACTGAACCTATTAACACGTAAAGAATAGTTTAGTTTTTATTTTTAAAGCATTTCAAGAGAATTCAAAGATTTTAAAGGATTTTAGGAGATTTCATTTAATAAATTTCAATGTGTTTCAGATAAATTTTAAGGAATTAAGAAAATATATAGTTATTTAAATACAATTTTGTGGAACTTCAAATTACTTTTAAATATTTAAAAATAGTTTCCTCTATTTCAAAATATTTCAGAAATTTAAAGTAATATTAGAACGACAATCAATAATCATACCTTGTTCATGAAGTTCAGCCTTGCTTTCCGAGTCCTTGTTCCTAACCACATGAACATGAACCTTCTTCTCATGATGCCTCTTCTTTTTCTCAACTACTGGTTGCACCAAAGTGGGTGAAGGTTGTTCCGGCAAATGCAAATACTCCTCCTCCAAAATACCTTGTTCCGAAAGTTTCTGAATTTTATTATCTAATCCTATCTGCTGCAAAAAATCCTCCGAATCCATTATCTCTATTTCTCCTCCTCCTTCCTCCGCCCCACCAGGCATCGGATCCAAATGTAAAACCATACTTAGATGTTGAATAAACTCCGTCGGCAGATTTGAAATATCTACACTCTCTGAGGCTTCAGGATCCAACATTTGGTTTAACTGACTCATAAACTGATCCCTATCAAAATGTCTGATTTTCTCCTCTTCCGTATTCCTCATTTCCTGAGACAAGGAAGTTCTCCTTTCCTTCACGAGCTGCTTCATTGCGATATCAAACCGTCTCCTGCTTGTATTATTAATCATATTATGAAAATCATTTCTGTCCATACTTAAAAACTGCTTAATCACTCTATTCTTCCAAGATTCTTGATTATCCAAACTTCCTTCCTTCTTTTCCTTTCTAGACTCTTCGACTCTAGAAGTGGAAGGTCTTTCCTCAGTTCTAGAACTCGAAATTTTCTCATCCTTTACATCTTTTGACCTTCTCCTCCTTCTTTTCTTCTCATCTTGAGCTTTCTCCCCCTGAACTTGATTTTCTAAAACCTGGTTTTCTTTTTCTTTCTCCAATCTTTCTTTATCTTTCAAAAATTTCCTCCTTTTCCCTCTTGCATCCTCAGAATCCTCAATTTGCTGTTGCTGCTGCCATTCATCAACCTTACAAATCCTCTTGACTTTATTTAGGTTAAAAACGACCTTCGGCCTGATCTGCTCATCAGCTAAACTCGATTCCTCCTCGGTATCAGGAACAGTAATTAAATTTCTTTCAAGTGGAGTTTTGTTTCCTTCCTCAGCTTCCTTCCTTTCTTCAATCATTTCCGGCAAAAGGACTGGTCCGTACTCCACATTCTCCTCCTTTTTCTTCCTCTCTTCCCTTTTCGAATCCTTATGCCTCTCCTTATTCCTCTCGTCCTTTTTTTTTGACTTTTTCTCCTTTCTAAGCTCCTCAGACTTTTCTCCATTGCTCTCTGTCATCATCATTAACTGTGTTGCAAATTCCATAGCTTCCTGCATATCCTCAAGTTCATCAGTCATGCTCAGAACCAAAGGTTCTGGGAGAGGATCCGCAGGCAGTGGAGGCGCCACCGGCTTTTCTTTAGGCAAAGGTGGTGGATAATCAATTGGAACAGAAGCCATTGGAGGAATAACCATATTATAGCTAACATTTGGAATAAAATTAGGTTGAGACATCTGAGGAACGTGCATGGAAGGCACGAAATTCGAAGTCATGTTGTAATCGCCAATTGATCCAGTCCAAGGAACGATTTCCGGACCTGATACGAAATCCATCCTCTGTTGGCTCGAAAGCCTTGGGTCGAACGCCTTGGGAGGCTGTATTACCTCTGCCTGATTACCGAAACCAGGAAATTTGAAACTTCTTTCTTTGCCAATGATCGTCACCGAAGGAGGAGGACCTCTTGGATCAAAAGCAGGAGGTGGTTGGAGAATTTCTTCCTGTCTTTTTATCTGATCAAAGGAGGAAGTAGAATGTTGAGATTCTTCTCGGTAATCCAGTTTTCTTGATCTTTTGATACTCGAATTCGATTTCTCTTCACAATCCTGGAAAAAATCCGGAGGTCCTTCAAGTTCAAACATCGGGGGAGGCTGTAGAGGTTCCTTCTGGTTTTGGGACTTAAAAGAAGAGTTTGACTCCTCACAATTTTGAACAAGATCAGGGAACATAGGATCAAACATTGGAGGAGGTTGAAGTGGTTTTTTATGTGACTTGGAATCTCTCGAAGATTCTGAGTATTCCATCAAGTTGATATCGAACATCGGAGGCGGTTCTAAAGGCTGGGATTTTGGGGGTTCGGAATTTTCAAAAAGGCATTCTTCGTTAGCTTCAGCGACTCTCTCCACTTTGTCAGTTTCCTTCTCAGATTGCTTCAATTCTTCGTTTTCTTTAGGCTTCAAGATCTCTTGTTCCGACTCAGGAAAGTTGCCTTCCATTTGACCCAGTTCTTCGAAGAATAGATTTGACTCTTGTTGAGATAACCCTGGCAAAGCTTCATTCTCGAAAATTTGATCTTGCTCCTGAATTTGCATCGAGTCATCTTCGATCCCGAAATTTCCCTGTTGTTCAAAGGAAAGATTCGATTCTGAATTCCCCTGAACAATTTCCGAAGATGGCTCTGTCGTTTCGAAGGCCGTGAAAAGTTTGACGTTTGCTTCGGGAATTTCTTGACCTTCTGATTTATCAAAATTAAACTCTGTTTGTAAATTCTCTTGTAAGTTTTCCTGCAAATTATTTTGTAAATTTTGTTGAAGATTCTGACCAGCACAATTGGTGCCTTCTGGACTCTCAAAGTTTGACTCATTCGCGGGATCGAATATCTCATTATTGAAATTCGACAATTCATTTTGCTGACCGCTGATATTTTCTGTGAATGAGGGATCGATGTCAAGTCGAAGATTTGGGCTGTTTTCAGAAAGTAAATCAGATCGCTCAACAATTGGAAATTCGGAGATTATTTTCTCTGTCGCGAGAAATTCTTCGGATTGATTGCTTTTTGTGGATTGTTGATTCTGATTGCTCAATTCAGGAACTTCAATGGAATTTGGTGTGATACTACAGTCGCTGAGTCTCGTGTCAAGCTGGGCAATAAACTCTTCCTCCTGCGGATCGTTTAAGTAGAGACAATCTTCCATGATAACTTCGTTTTGAGAGCCCTGTTCGTTAGTTTTTGCTGAATCTTTCGTCCCATTAAACACTGAAAAAAAGGAAACGTTTTACTAAATTTATTATGGTAAAACCTCAAATTAAAATTTTAAATTAACGAAAGTGCAAGTCGAACTGGCTGAATCTTCATCTTAAAAAAGTCTATTAAATAGAACCAATCAATAAAGTGTGAATAGAGTAAATGAAGTGTGAATTTTTCTCTAGAAAAAAGAAAAACATCGAGAACTAAAAATAGATTAAAAATATTTTCCACTGGTTTAGAAAGGAAATGGTTATTTCTCTCGTCACTGATTTTTAAGGTCAAAGGTCGAATCTATAACTAATGATTGAAACTCGTAATAGATTTGTAGAGGCTGGTTTTTAATTTAATAAGCAAATATAATTTACGGAAGAAATTCCTCGCTCTAGGTCTTCTAAAAGTAATCTTAATCAATCAAATTTTGTTTATTTTCTAATGGAAAACTGCATTGAATCTTTAATCTAATACTCATTAGAAATCGAAAATGGATTAATTAATCAAGCAATTTTAGATCATTTTCTCCTACTATTATTATCCAATAATCAAAAGAATTGGATTACAAAAACGAAAATTGATTAAGGAATTTTACTAAGTTTTAATTTCTTGAAAAGCGCATTCCCGAAAAGCCAAAGGCTTGGTAAATTTTATTTATTTATTTTTTAGTATTGTTTAATATTTATAATATTGTTAAATATTTGAAAACTCTGCAAACTTAATCATTCAAAATTGAAAAAAATCTAGTTTCAACATTTCAAATAATGGACGATAAAAAAGTGTTTACTTTAAAAGCACTCGAATTTCAGAAGCTTAAATTAAATAATACATTCTCTGATGAGAATGTAAAATACAAAATGGAAGCATTAAATTTCGATATATAACATTCAAAATTGTATGAATTCAATGTAGTATTAAATAAATTAGAATTATTATGTAGTTGAAAACTAGGATAAAAAATATAAGATGGAAACTGTCATTTTGAATGTTTCAATTTTCGGGCATTTTCCAGTTTTCTGGTCGCGTAGTAAAAAAATTTAGTAAGAACTACTAAAAACACTTAAAGATCGAATTCCACTGTCACTAAATAGAGATAATAATTAAATAATGGAAGCTCTAAAGACTAAAAACAAAAATACGCAATATTTACCGGCATTTTCTTTCTCGTTTTCCACTTTAGAAGAATCACTTTTCGATGACGTATCTAAATCCACACGTCCAATATCTTTAAAATCATTAAAAGTTAAATTCAACTCGGGAGGTCCATGCTTAAGTTCTGGGATTCCCTTCGTTGACGTTGACGGATTGTCCGGCCCCGGAGAAGGTGGAGAAAAATTATCCTCCCAAAAGTTTATACTATCTTCTTCCGTGAATGAGGAAAGTGTCTGTTTCAATTCATCCACCGACTTTGATATTTTCTGTTGTCTCTCCCTCTCCGAACCAAGAGGTGGTTCCTTGAACTCTTCATGGAAATTTCTTTTGTCATCCCTCGGATATCTGTGTCTTTCTCTAATTGATGCTCTGTCTGTATCTCTGCCAGGTCTCCCAATAAATCTTCCAGGATGGAAACCTCTTCCTCTTTCGTGATAGCCACCAGGTCCATTGTTATAATAATGTCTTTGGTGTCCCTGATTATGTCCTTGATTAAAACCCTGGTTTGGACCCGGAAACTGGGGACCACCTCCAGAATGTCTGTTGAATCTTCCAGGACTCTGTCCAGAATTATCTCGCCAGCCATCCGGTCCAGGAGGTCGGCGTCCATCTGGTCGGCGATTCTGGTTAAAATTCTGACCTTGGTTGAAATTCGGGTGGTTTGGTGGCCTTCGATTTTGGTTGAAGTTCGGATGCGGGCCGTTAAAACCACCGTGGGGATTTTGCGGACGATTGCTTCGTGGTCCGAAGCCTCTTCCTCGAAAACCAGGACCACTCATCACACAGTCTTATGTGCAAGTTGTTTTTAAACTTGGAACCCTTCAACTACATAAGGGAGTCACTGAAATCAAAATTAAAAAGATTCTCATATTCGATCACGTTTTCTGGGACGCTGGGTGCGAGATTATTCCCCGTTTAGAACGTTAGTTATTAAAATACAAAATCTCTAAGCTTTTGGATCCAAGTTCTAACCTCAAACTTCGATCCTTCATCACTATAAACCGTAATACTGAAATAATTATCCTTTAATAAAAAATTGAGGATTTCTGTGATTTCTACTGCCACATGAAAGAGCCTCAAAAATAAAATATTTGCACATGAAAAATGTGAGTTTGAGAAGTATAAATCACCAAAAAAATGTTGAAATTGTAAATGACATCATTTAAAAACGTCCATTCCAAGTATAAGAAAGCCTAGTTAGAAATATGCGCTTAATCATTTTCGGAGCTTAAAGTGCGTTCCAGTTAAAATTGTCAACATTTTAAAACTATAACAAGTATTTAATTTTAAATATTTTAAATTGTTTGACAATTTCATTTGCGACTGTAAAAAATAAGAAAAAACAGAAAAATTTTTTAAAATAAGAAATTTAACATCCTGAACAATGTTGGAATTTAATAAATCACTAGATGAGCAAGTGTAACTCTAAAAACTAAAACTGTCAAAAACGACCGATTACAAATGTCAAAACATTAAAAATGAAACAATTTGAACGATTTTAAACGTATTTAAAACTCCCTGATTTGCACAATCTAAGCGCAAAAAATTATTCACACCTTTTACAAAAATTATGTATCCCTCTTCTCAACAATTTACTTCACTTTTCCCCAACATTAATCCGTACTTTATGCCTCTCAGAAATTTATATTTTGCACTAATATTGTTTTCTTGGAACACTCGTGACAGTCCAAAATTATAATTCCTGCAAAATCCAAAAACGTCTAAAAAATACACTTTCCACCTGCAAATGCATCCTTAAGGCACATAACAAATGGCAGGACTCACTATAATTAATAAATTCCGAAAGAAGAACAATTCCCGCACTTGTGAACGAGTTCTACAGCCTGTCATGTTTTTTAACCCTGTTTTGTCCCCGAGAAAGACCTGGCACTCTTCTTTTCCGAAATGTGGTCTCCCAGGTCAAAAAATCGCCTAACGTTTTTTTCCGACTATCTGTATAAGTGGCAGAAAAAAGGGTTTAGTAATTTTCAATTTATAGGCACCTTGGATAAAACGATAAAAGACGTTTTATTGCGCAAAATGAACGTGTTTTCGTGATCAGATCGCCATATTGGATGAGCACTGTTATCATTATTTTGCACGCTGTTATTTTGGAGCATTTCGTAAGTAAGCATTAGCACATCTGCACTTGACCGTTCTAAAAATTTTTTATTTGAAAAATTCACATAGAAAAAAACTTGAAAGACTATAGCTTTTCCGAATTCTTTTTCATCCTGGCGATATATTGAAAAGGAAATACTTACTGTGAAAAACTAAAACTATCTTCTAAAAACATCCACTGATGTCAACTTGTTAATCATTACAGGCAAATTAAACTGCGTGTTTGTAGTTCCTCAGATTAATGAGGGAAGTTTTTGTTATTGATGTTGTTTCCGTTATTTTGTTATGACGACACGATATGTTATACGGGGTTACGGTGACGATGATGACCTCATCAGAGTAACCTATAACAAATCTCGACTCGTTTTCAATTTTATCTCAACGACAGAATGAAATAATTGAGTAATGATTGTTTAGTCGACTATACAGTTATATTTCTTTTAAAGGACAGAGTAGGATTCCTTTAAGATTTTGCCTAAAATCGATTAATAGTTGTATTTTTGGCACATGTGATCAATCGACATTCCGAAAAACTGTTAATTCTGAAAAAGCTGAAAAACTTTCTGTAAGTTTTGAACCAATAACCAATCAGGTGATTTCTTTTCCTGGAGAAAGATTCGGATTCGTGAGTGTATTCTCGAACGTCGAATGAGAAATGAGAAGCTCCAAATTAATTCTAGTCGCTGATTGGCTTCTTGTCATCTGCTTTCGTTGTGCTAACTTCCTCGTTTTTTTTCTATTCCTTCAAGAAAAACTATTTTCTTTTAATATTTCTATTGTAAATAATCAAAAATTGTTGGTTACTTTTCGCTTTTTAAGTATTCTTTGATATTTTTCTTTGCATACTACGATTTAATTCTACATAGTTTTTCTTCTTTCAAATCATTGACTACTTGAGTCATATTCTCAACTTTCTTTTGCTGTTGGTGTGGCGATTTCCGGTGGCAGCATTCGTGTAGCAGTGTAATAGTGTGCGTGTTGAGCGGTGAACCGCGAGAATCCACACTGACGAGAAACGTCAGTGGTACCTTGTTTTTTTAGTGAAATATTCGTGACAGTGAACTTGTTTCGAATTTTATTTCGAGTAGAAAAAGCTGGTGAGTAACGGTTTTTTCATTAAATTCCATGACACCTAGAGAAAGATTTCGTGGACTTGAAGTGTAATGGTCGTGTGTCAATTTGCTAGTTGCAAGCTCACTTATCGATTTTTTAACCTCGCAAGCTCGCTCTGGGCACTTTCTTTATATATTTTATCAAACTTTCGATTTAAGTAAAGCTTTTTTCTTCTCTTGTTTCACTTGGGGCATCTCCTCTGGGAAATTATAACTTCAACGTGTTAGATGAGTAGATGATTCACTAAAGTGTGTCACTTTTGACACTTGCCAGTTGCCCTTATTCATATATAAAAGTATGTACATACTATATTTTTAAAAAACCAAAGAAAAATAGTAAACGTTTGTTATGTTTATTTTTTAGGTTAGGTTTATGGTTTTTCGAAATTAGTTTACAGAAATCTTTTAGATATTTAAAAATTCTTTATTACATTTTCCTAGCTTCAAGTGCTTTTGGGTTTAGAAGTCGAAGTTGACAAAAGTTTTGAAACTTCCGTTTCATTTTATAAAATAGAATGATAGTGGTATAAAATTGTTTCTTTAAAAAAGGAAAACCAAGACTCACGATGTTGGAAAAATGCGAAGTTATGAAGATCTTTCAAGCAATTTATAATTGTAGAATGGATAGACATTTCACGTTTAGAGTAGTTTCATCGCGTGACTGAAAGTAAAAGAGCGTGTTTGATATTCTTGTATACACGTAGGTATATGATAATCAGTTGAATATGTACGAGGGATTTGGATTCGTCCTATAAATACCGTATCCAGTTCCACAATCAAAAATCTTTGAGCTTTCGAAACTTTTTCGATTCTGTTTTATCTCATGATTATTAAAATTCATAATATATATATTAAGATACATTATTATCTGAAGGTCATAAAGACATATAAAGTCCTTCTTTAGACTTACGTCACGGTAATAATTAGAAGATGAATAACTGTGTTTTAAGTTGCGATGATTTTGAATTTTATCTTGGCAATCTATTTCTATTTCATAAATTTACGTATAATACATATAAGGCACATAAAAAATTGCCCGCAGCGTTTTAAATGTTATGAATTTAAATTTTTACGCTGTCGGGAAAATCGGAAAAGTCATAAACTAGGATTTAAATTTGAAACTGTTATACATCATACTTATATGTAAATGGAGTTTCAAATTGAAAAAGGTTCCAAAAAGAATGATTTAAAACTCATATATTCCGAATTCTTCAGTTATAAATAAAAAAAATTTGAGTTTTTAAATTATGTAAGTCAATTTGGGAGCCTCAAATTTCAATATATATTTGAATTTTCTCTAAAGAAAAGCTTTAAACAAATTTAAACCAAGAGATTGACGAATTAAATATTTTGAAAATTAAAAAATGTTCAATTTCAAATTATTATCTTTGGAATTTTGTAAGTTAACAATTTTTAAAATAGAAATTTGACAATTTCAATTACCTTTTTGAAAAAGGAAACATTTAATGAATTTTGAATGAAGATTTGTCAATTTTTAGGTCTCCAATGCTCTACAGAAAGCTTTCCAAATAAGTTTGAAGGAACTTGAGTTTTAAATACATAGTACATATCTATTTTTCATATTTATCTCTATTTTTAGATATTTTTCTTTGATTTTTGTTATTCATATATTTTTTGTTGTATAGGTTTTGAAGAGAAATATGGGCAGCTAAAGTGGGAGGAATAAAATCAATAAAGGCATTGAGTTGAGCATTTGACAAAAAATGTTCGAACAATAAGTTGCGATTGCAGCTAGTGATGAAATACGAAAGCCCACTTTTCTCCCTACATATATATTATAGTTGAAGTGACATGTAGTGTGCTGCGCCGACCTTGGTCATGGTCACGCAGGTCGCTGGCACAGTCTAGTCTCAGAGAACAGTAACAATTATATGTAATTTCAATCTTAACTTAATTTAAAAAAAAAATGGATAGAAAAAGAGATATAAAGAAAGGAGACTAGGTAGAGAATAAAAATAGTGATAGTTTTTGTTCATAGAGTTATTTCAGAGCCTTCTGCTTTTATAAAAAGAGCTCGTTGCTTTATAAAGAAACTTCGTAAAGTTATTTCTACCCTATTGAAAAAATTGATATTGTTTTCCGTGTGATTGTTTACATAAAAAACGACATCACGTTTTTCAATGAGGGAAGTTTCCTCGGAAATCTTTCGGAATTTGAAAAAATTGAATCCAAAATGAAATAAAATTGGTATTCAATAAAAATTAAATTAAATTTCTTGCAAATTAAATTGGACGTATAATTTAGATTATTCATAAAATATAAATTCCGTATGTATTTGATGATTGAAAAGTTCTGAACGTTCAAATGAACGAATTTTTGTATTGATTGTATTTGTAACTACAAAAAGTTTTTAAATATTGATTCATTTACATTGAAAATAATAAAGAATTAAATAAACTTGTAATCCTGATTGTTATTTTTAGTTGGCACAATATTTCTGGATAAAATATAATTTGAAAAAAATATTTCGTTCATTTGAACGTTCGAAACTCTATTCACATTGTATTTGCTATTATTTTTATTCATCTTGTCTAGATTCGCTTGTAAATATTTAGATAGACGATTGTGCAACTAAGATTGCCAAGGAATTTAAATTACAGTTATCTTAATATCAGGTTTAATGTTGGAGTAAATCTCGCTGGTCAACTTTCACGTAGCATTTTCTTGATGAAATATTGATGAAAAAAATGATTAAATGACTCAACTATAGTTTATTTTTTTTTCCACACTTTTTGAGTCTTGCGTAATTGAGAGTAGGCAATATTGCATTATTCAACTTGTTAAATGTTTGCTTTATCTGAAAAATTAGAAAAAAATAGTAGTATTATAGTTGAATATCGATTTTAAAGTATTAATTTTTTGGAAAGTCTTCAAATTTAGAGCCTTGAAATATGTATCGCGTCCAATTCACGCAAGGAGATAATGACGCAGGAAAAAAGATTATCAGTTAAACTGCAACAGTTTAAACAGAAATTTATTAAAATAATAATTAAGGGTATTGGACTCAATTGCCAGCCACCAAATTTGAATTCAGAAAAAGATATCATAAAAAAAAATAATATAAAATATGATTATAATATATTTCAACTCTTTTTGCGTAAAAGGAAAAGCTTAAATATATAGTTTTAATATTTGTTGAATAAAATGAAGAAATATAATTTTAAGATTAGAACTCAAATCCAAAACACTTAATTATAAAATAAAACAAAATTAAACATAGAAATTTTATATTTTATATTTGTTTCATTTTGAACAATTTGGTATCAAGATTTGACACCCGAATCTTTTCCAAAGATAAGAATTGCTCTAAATAATTCGCAACCGTATCATCTCGAGCCAGATCGCTTTTGGTGAACGACTCCCTCGAGGGTTGTCCTATCTCTGCATCCCGGAAAATGTTTGGCTCAAAATTGACTGTAGGTCATATTCTTGACCTCCCAAAATCCCAAACCCCTGCCATCTGCCTTCGAAATGATCATCCCGATATCTTTCCTGATCGTCATCTACGATCATTGCAGATCTTCCAGTTAATAATCCAATTTCAAACCACCGATCTTCACTTCAATTTTTCCAACCCTGACTTTAACTTTAAACTTAACCCTAACCCTCTGACTCCAACTCACTCATCAATAACGCAGTCGCAACTTTTTTAGAGAACATCCTCAAAAGACAATAGACTCACGTTACCAACATGACGTGTAGATGTCTCTTCGAAACTTAGAGATTCGAGAAATTCGGGATTCGCCAGTCGTGGATTTTACCCCACCGAGAGAAGTCCCTAACTGCTGATAGTTGTGCTCCACCTGACTCGAAAAGACTCGCGGTAGGTGCAAACCTACAAGATTAAAAATTAGGAATTATCAATTGAAAATTTTATATTTAATTGCAATCCTGCTTTCGGAAGTTATCGACTTTCCACGAAGCTCTTTCGGTCCTTCCCGCGAATCCTCGGGTCGTCTGCTTTCTCTCCTTATGAGGTTTCACTCCCAATTTTCACTTCAGTTCACTAAAATCTTCAAACCTAGAGGATAATATTCTATAATTCTCCAATTCTTCAATCCTTCAATCTTAAGGTTGGTTCTGGTTCCGTCCTCGGGCAAATAACCAAGCTTCAAAGTCGAGGTGACGTTCAAGGACCAGGTGACCCTGAATCTTGAAACATTTTCTAACAACCTTGACAAACGAGAGATGACAATTACTAATTACTCTTTATGAATTGAAGTCTCTTGTAGATTTATATTTAGTTTAGTTTAATTCAATTTAGCCAGAATTTTTCCGATTATCACTTCTAGATTTTTTGATGTTTATTTTGAAAATATTGTGTCACTCATTTGGAATTTCTTATTCTTTCAGACTCTTAGACTTTGAACTTCTCGGGTTGGATTAAATTTTTTCAAGCGAGGACGTATTACTAGTCAGGAATACACGTGGTTTTCGCACTTGCGCGAGGCAAAGCCTGCTATTGATTTTCCTAACTCCTACGCCACATTCTCTCTAGAGTTGTTTCCACCTTCTCCACCCAACGGATCCAACTTTTGAGTCCATCTGCTTTATCGATTGAAATATCGATTTCGAAATCCATTTTCTGCTCTCGGAAAATCATCCTCTCGAATAAACTGAACTTGAGAAGTTCATCATGTGGAATTGATTTCGACTCCTTTTGGTTCAAGTGAGAATTTTAATTCGAGTATTGCTAAATATTGTGCAAGACCTCAGAAAATTTTAGAGGATGTGAGAGAATTTAATATAAAGTTTTGATCTTAATCGCTGTTCTTGAATTTAATCAGCACTGGAAGTTTTTTCAAGAGTCATTAGATTTTATTTCAAAAGCGATAAAATTGCATGAGATTCTACAGGCAATCTTGGTTTAAAACATGGACTTTTGTTGATATAAGAATTTGATAGGATTATTCATAAGTATAGAGAGTGGAGGAGTTTATAAAAGTTCATTTGATGTTTTAAAATAATTATGGGAAGATTACTGATGAGTTTTTTTTTCTTTGTTTGGTTTTAGAAAGTAAGAGCTTGAGGAGGAGCTACCGAGAGACAACGTTTGAAGATATTAAGTGTCAAAGAAGAAGTCAAAGGACAGAGGGCCAGTAATTTGCAGAAATGCCGGCACCAACGTCAGCTGCGGCGCCGGCCGAACCCGGCCCGCCTCGAACAGAATTGCAGGAGTTACAAATGAAAGCCCAACAAACAGCAGATGAGGTAAAAATTATTCATGATTGTGTTAAAGTTTACAGGGTGTCTACTAAAATATGTGGTATGTGTTAATTACCGCAAGAGCAAATTTAGCTTCCTCAACTTTACCCTCGAAATAATAAATATTTTTTGCTAAAACTAGACCATTTACCTCCGTTTTGTACAGGCGGAGATAAATGGCCTAGTTTTAAGAAAAAATATTTATTGTTACGAGCGAAAAGTTGAGGAAACTAATGTTTTCTTATGCTAAACTATCATATGCCCTTAAAAAGAGCTTTAAAAGTTAGAGTAACTAAATTTATATATATTAAAATTTCTAGTGCTTTTACACAATTTTAATTGTTTCTAAATTTGAGGGAATAAACTTTTCAATTTTTTATAAGATTAAATAATTGTAAATGCGAAAAATTCAATCCGAACTTTTAAAGTGCTTTTAAATTGCTAAGACTGAAGTTTGAATTCCTTTTATATTTCAAGGATTTTAAATATTGATGTTTAAAATTTAAAAGGTTTAAACATTTTTAATATTAAATTTACAAGGCTGTTTATCCTGCAACATTCAAATTAACATAAATTGCTTTTAAATTGCCATAGTTTAAATTTAAAGCAAGGAACTTTCAAGTACTTTTACATTTATAACCTACATATTTGTAGTTTATATTTTGAAAGCTTTGAAAATTTATTAAAGATAGTAACTTAAAAAATTACTTAAAATTTCCCCAGATGATATTTCAAAATTTGAAAAAGGTCTTACAGTGATAAAAAGTTATTTTATTAAAATATATGTTTTAAATTATTGTATTGGAAGCATATCAGAATTTTAAAATGATTATCATTCTTGAACTATAAAACTCCGTTTTTTTTTTTATTTTGACACAAATATTCTTCTCTAAAGCCATTTAAAATAGTGTTCAAGTCACTGCTGGAACATTTCCATTTTTTAATTCTCATCAGAGAGAATTTATTATTTTCTATAGACTTTCAGGCGCCTTTGTGGACGCTTTAGTTCCAGAGAATCATAGATTGGTTTAGCGTGGGTGGAACCGACAGATTGATAACAGTAATAATATGATTTTCAAAGAACGTTTATGCTTCAGACAGTTTGATCGAATTATTATATGACTATCAAGAAAAATTAATTTAAAATCAGAGAGAAATTGTAAACTCATTTCCTGTTTTTTCACAATTCGACTCAAGAATCCATTTCTCTTTGCTAATTTTTTTTTCTCTATCACAAAATAGTCGAGACTGAGACTGATTTTTGAGTTTCTTGTCTCGATTAAACTCAAGGATGATTGTTTTCAATCGATGTGATGAGAATTATTGTTTGTTCTTCTATACAACAATAAAAAGGTTTTAACATAAAGTTTTCTTTATATAAAGGGAGATAGAATGGTTTTCAATTTTTAAGACCAATCTTTTGTAATTTATATCTCTAAGAATCAAGTTTAGATAATTTAATTTTGGGTGACGGCGTTTGTAATCATATTTTAGGTTTACAGAAACCACATAAAGAACGCTTATCTAGTGGCTAAATATATTTTCTTTGGATCTCTTTAAAAATCCTTCAAAATTCTTTAATATCATTTAAAATCTATTAAAATATTTTTTTAAATTTTGAAATTACCTTTCTAGACTCTACATTAATTAAAAAATTTATTTTCTAATTTCAGTCGCTGGAGAGCACGAGACGTATGTTGGCGTTATGCGAGGAGGTAAGTGGCTCCAAACCGGATATTCTTCTAAAAATCAAAGATTGTCGTCAAACTCGAATTGAGTCCCTTGGAGAGCTTTACAACTCTCGTCGCCTCGACGTTATTTTCTGCTAATCATTAATCGCATGGCGGGCTCATTGCAATCTTCTGCTTCAAATTAATAACTCTGACCTCAACAATCTACTCAACTCGGACAATTCACTTCAATTCAATTCAAGCTCAATTTTCTCTTTCAAAAGACGTCGAACGATCAGCGGTGTAAAGCTACCTCAACTCTTTAATCATCACCAAACGAACTAAAACGTTTTTAAGTATCGCGAACAACGCCTCCAAATCAATTATCCACAAGAGGAATGAATTGAGTCATCAAATCAATTTGGAAAGATACATTTTCATCTGTAGAATTTAGAGCTTCCAGACTCTGGATTCATGGCTTGGAGGCATTGTCTCCTTGCAAAAAAAAAGCTCGGATAAGGTTCTTATGTTAGACCTAAGATTTAAATGGGGGACGATGAGGGTCTCTCGTCCCAAAAATTACGATGCGATTGGAAATTGCAAATGGGGAAAAAGCAAAATGAAATTTTCAAATTTGGAATTTGGAACCGACGCCCGGTTTTGTATCCTCGAATGAAGGATTCGTCTTCTAGGCCCACCGCATTGCATCCTGTGTCTGTGTACCTTCCTCATGTGACTCATCGACTGTTCCATCGACTTCAGTGTGGAAGATGACCCTTTGCATCTATCTAACCTTTTCTTCCGTCGCACAACCCTTATAGAAATCCTCCTCTTTATACTTTTTCACTCTTCTCTCAAATCTCCTTTTTTAAACACTCAGAGAAAGTTTTCTTCGATTCAAACAAATAAGATACAAAGAAAAAAAGTCTGTTATAAAATTAAGGGTGTTAGATTCAAGCTGTTTTCTCTAAATTCCATTTTTTTATTTTACTCAAGAAATATTATAAGAACATATTTTTTCGCTGTATAGTAGTATTTATTTTATTAATAAAATAGTGCGTGTAGAATAGAAAATTAATTATTTTTCGACTTTTTAATTAAAATAAAACGTTGGAATTTTAAAGTTCAACTTTTTAGAATTCGAATTACTGTTTTCACACAAAAATTGTTAGTCTTTTGTGTTGCGACTCTATAGACATACTTCAAAAAGCATGATTGCTACAAAGCGAAAAAATATCTAGTTCTAATATTTCTTGAGCAAAATTAAGTGATCGGTTCAACCCTTGGTTCAGTTTTTAATTCAATAATTTGAGCTCTAAAATATATTTTAAAAAAAGCATTCCAGACTTGTATAATTTGGCACGAGTCAAATTTCTTTATAAATTGGTTAATTTTCTTCAAGCAATAAAAGTCGTATTGAATGAACCAAATACTTGGAAGTATCTAGAAACCAGAATTTGTTTTTGAGTCGTTTAAAGTTTCTTCTGAGTGAACTTGAACTCCCTTTTCTCTGCGAGCAATAAACGACGACGAGCGTGGGAAGTGGTGGGTGGCTTCCATTAAATTTATTGAGGGTACAACCCTCTTGAATCAGTCCCCCTTTTATCAAGGTTTTTTTGTCATCATTTCATATCTCATTTCTCCAAGTTTTTGCCCTTTTCTATCTAGTTCTCCATTTTTCCTAGATTTTTTTTTTTATATTCCTTTCTCTTATTTTGTTTTTAATATAGTTACCAGTCTAGCCTTTTTATATTCAAGCTGAAATTATTACTTTTTTATACGTATTATTTACAACGATAAAAAATAAGTAATAAAAAAAATGTACACTTTATTCTTGTCAAGTGCATTAATCCAATAATTGAGAATGAGTGGGACTGATCAGGGTGATAAGGGGAGAGGCTGACATCAAAGGTGGAGGCGTTGAATGACCTTTCACCCGTAAATAGACTTCTCGTGAACATAAAACTATACTTGGGATGCTAGCCGCACTTCGAAGATCGATTTTTTCTAAGAGCTCAAAGGCAAAGCCACTATCGGTCTAAAATCTTCTCAGAAGTTTCAGATTTTATCTTTCGATTCAGACAGCATTTTATTAACTATCTAAATTTTCTTCAAAAATATTTTGTACCTTTATAAATATTTATAATTATTATTTATAGAGCTTTTTGAATGCTAGGTGTTTCTTTTTTAAATTTGAAAGATTTTAAATTCAAATAATTTCCAAATAGAGAAGCTTTCAAAATGGAAGGCTTTTATGAAATTATTTTTAATACAAGAAATTTGATGATAAAAAATATTCCATTCATTCAAATATTTTTTTAACAAACTAAAAATAAATCTCACCTGAAAATCTAAAAAAAAGCAAACTAAAAATCTAAAATCTTATGACTGGCATTCCTTTTTCGATGAAGCCTCCCTTTTTCAATTTTTTTCACTTTATCTTCATCTTAACCTTCTCGACATTTTCTTCTCACTTATTTAATCTATAATCAAGAATCTCGAAGTGCAGATTCTCACGCACAATAAAATAGCCTCATAAATTTTCCAGTTAACTGCCTAGTCTGCCGTTTTTCTTATCACACATTTCAAATTGAATTTTATCTTTCGGATTTCGAGATATAGATTATCTAGAAGAGGGAATATCGTGTTTCATAGCTAACCGTTTTTAAAATAAAATTTTTACATATTTATTTACTTAACTATTTTGAAAAGCAACACATTTTTTTAAAGAGAAAATAGAAAAAATTGAGAGTAGAAAATCCCATGCTCGTCGTTCGTGATATATGAACCAGTCGTTTCTGCCTAATTGTCTTCGGATCTTTAACTGTCTTTCGATCGAAAAATCGATCAATGGTTATGGTACAAATATAGGAGTTATATGATGTTGTTTTACGTACACAACTACACGTGCTGTGTTGCTGCTGATGCTGTTGCTGTCAAAAAAGCTGGTGCTGCTCTTGCTGTCTTTCTGATGTTAGTGGCTGACCTGTCGTACTTTCTGTGTGTTTAAGTGTCTCTAAAAACTGATTTAAACCACTAACATTCAAACACAAAGAAAGCCTAAATACCAGAGATACTTCACACCTAGGCAGGCACGAGGATTTAGCATCTCGCACTTTCCCTCCTTTTTTTCAATATTCCTTCACACAACAATTTTTAGAAAACCAAGATTGCGAGCCAAAACACCAGAAGCATGCATTTTATCCTCAATTCAAACCCAAGATTTCCTAATTAATCACGAATCAACGACACTCTCAAATTTTATTTTCTCAAATAAAAGGTTTGAAACAATTCGATTCGAGCCAACGTAGAACAATTTGGTCCAGTTTGAACCATTCAATCGCCGACATGACGTTGGTATTAATTTATGCGCAGCCCTACTTTTTTATTTTGAAGTATCGTTGATTCGCTTTTTCGAATTCGAGCCTCTGCTGATGATTTTGAAAAAGAATGATTTTTATAATTTTATACTAGAATTGTCAGAAGCGACTGAATTATTATGTATGTTGTATGTACATTTTTTTTGAATTTATGCCCAGAGAAATCCTGGCATTTGCTGTGAATTCTAAATCCTGGTTTCCTTTTTTTCCTGGACAGTGGCACAATATTATTTCCTTGACCTTGACTCAGAACTTGATCCTGAATTGTGGTATATCAATAAATCTAAATCCCAATCCTAATCTCTTGGAGAATTGAAAGAGCATGGCATGGTGAGCCCTCTGCATTATTTTTGTGTCTCTCTTGCTCTCTCTTTTCTGTCTATTTTCCGGATTTCCTATAAGTCGATAGTTATAGTTTCCTATTTTATTCTTTGTCTCTTTCTCTCACTCTGCTTTCACCACTATTTAAATCCTACAGATGAGTGAGATGAGGTGTGACGTCGCCACAAATTTTAAGCTGATGAAAACTTACAGTTAGGATTTTTTTTCGTTGATTTATATTCTATGCATAAATTTATAGGACATTTTTCATTCGATTTTTGATTATAGGGATTCATTCATTTTTTCATTTTTCAAACTCAGGTTGTGGAATTTGAGGTAAAAATTTTTGTATTATTCTTTTTTTTATTAGATTTAACATTTAAATTTAAATTTGTTGAGTGATCTTTAATTTAAAGATTGTGAATTAGGTCTTGTTTAAACAAACACTTTAGAATTTAAATTTGAATGCTTTTAAATTTTTGGTTTTCCAAATTTGATTATTTTCTGATTTTTAAGTTTAATTATTTTAAAAATTATTATTTAATTATTTATTCAAAATAAACTATAGATGATTTGAATATTTGCAAAATAAGAATTTATTTTATATCTAAATTTTAAATTTAAAAGTAAAAAATGTTTTTTCAATCTTTCCAGATTCAAAATTTTAAACATAATTTATTAAAATTCTAATTCTAATTTTTGATGTTATGCTGGAATCATTTTGCTCCACCGTTGATATGTGATTCATAAATGCTTCTTAAACTTTACCATATCAGAATTACACACCTCAAGATTTCTTAACATTAATCATTTCTGACTTGCAAAAAGCTGATGTCATTTTTTCTACAGGAGTAACAGATTATTTTCGGGCACTCCTTATTTCTCATCTCTATAAAATTATTTATCTCATATTTAAAAATTAACGGTACAAATTCGTTTTTCAAAGTTGAAACAATAGTTTTATTAATTGATAATACCATGTTAATCAATAAAGTATTGAATTATTAAAGAAGCTTTATGTCATATTACATATACATAATGATAAAAATATCTCTCCTCATTTCTTGGAATCTACAACCTGAGTACCGAGTACCTAGAGTCTCCTCAATCGATTTGATAGTAGCACCTAATCTTTTATTGAAAGAATTTGTTGCAGTAATACCGCAAGAATTGCTATCCTCGTGAAATTCGAATATCACAAAAATGGATTTCACGAAACAATTCGCTTGGAAGGTGAAATTTACCAGAAGATGAAATATCTATAAATCTTGAAAACTTATTGATCCAGTTCTGCTAAATTTTACCATAGATGGAAATTCTCTCATAAATTTTGGTTGCCTTCCAATTTTTGTGGGTTTCAGATTTTGGTTGGCTTTCGATTTTGATCGCTTTCTGATTTTGATTAGCTTCCAATTTTGGTCGCGTTTTTTTTTTGATTGCCTTCTAATTTTGTTTGCTTTCAGATTTTGTTTGTCTTCGATTTTGGTTGGATTTTGATTATGACTGCATTTCGACTTCGTTTTGAATTGAAATCCTCGGAATTGGTTGAAAAAGGCGTCACACCTCTGGTCTAGTTAAATTCCTTTTCTTGCAAGAAAATTGGAACCTCAACGACTCGACCAATTAGAGAGAAATCGAAATTCTGCACTCACTCATTCACTCACTCACCATTCTCACTCGTATGATCTGATATCACCATCACCGTCACCTTCCTGAATTACCCGATGATTAACCAGCCAGAACATGCACATTGCACACGTCTGGACAGGTACACACCGTCACTCTCGCAAATCCCGAGCGGCTTGAATATCTAGATAGTTTAGATGACTTTATAGACATTCTGGATATTCTATATATTCTAGATTCCAATAAATAGTCCGTTATTAAATTGGACGTTATTAATGCAATTCTAACTTCCGGTAATACTTGATTGCCGGATTACTTGATTGAATGTTACCGGAAGAAGAGGGACATTGAGATAAATACGTATCAATAATTGAGTTGAGGATTAAATCCTGGATTCGAAATTATTTATTTAAGTCCGGATCTGAAGCTGAAGCTAAGCTTCCTTTTCTTAAAATAATTCTTGCAGCTAAAATTTATTGCTGAATTTGTTTGCGATTATAAAGTACTTTTTTTTATAAATTACAGATCTTTTTAAAATTAAAATTATATTCTTAAAAAGTTGGATTCTTTCAAATTCGAAATTTGAATTATCTAGAATTCCAAATATTTAATATTCTAATTTTTTAAAACTGAAAGCTTTCCAAGAAACAAAAAGCTGAAGTCGTCTTAAATTTTTTAATTTGTAAACTCTTCTTTTAAGGCTATTGCATCCAATTCCAAGTTTTATATTATACTTACAATTTGAGTCTTAAATTAATTCTCACATTCATGTAATTAATTAATTTCTAATTTCATATTTCTCTCAAATTAATGATACGTAATTTCTTCCTTTTGAATTAAAATTTGAGCCGATCGGGTCGGATAAAATGCGGTATGTCGGCGGGAGTGACGAAACCGACGATCCTTCAGGTTCTATAATAATTGTAAAACGAATACTTCAAACGTCGACAAAAAGGAAGCATGCGCATCTCCTTCCGTAATTGAAAAAATACTGATAAAAGCAGCAAAAATTAAAAGCGTAAGTTGAAAGGTAATTAAACTCACGTAGCGAACCGCGCAAATTGTCACTTGTTATTCAAAAGCACCTGTACCCCTTAATGACTCTTCCGGAAACGGATGAACGTAGCGATCATCTATGACGGTCTACGGTATTTTTTTACCGTTCCTTAACCGCTGTTGTTATTGCTGGTGCTAATTCTAAATCTGCATTTTTATAAATCTTTCAATGTCTCTTAAAAACTCTTAAGGCTATTCTCATTTATTTTTCTATATTTTATGGTTCTTTGTCGATAGAAATTTTAATAGTTTAGCAACAAAAAGTTAGAAGAAAAACTGTTTACTGTTGACCTTAGTTCATACATCATTTATCCGATTGCTACCTTAGCGACATATTTTCTGTTCATAATTTCTATTCACACAAAGTCAGGTATCGACTTGGCACCTTGAGAAATTGTAAAAAAGTTACAAAGATTATTTATTTGGTCCTAAATGTTTATAATTACAAATATAATTAAATATTTTTTATTATAAATGTTTTGGTACAGATACAGTGTTTTTTTAATTGATCAAAAATAAAGTCGGTAAGGTAAAATATTGTTTTAATTATTTGCCTAATAGAATTTTGAATTAGAGGTGGAGTTTTTAATGCTGGAGGGCGATTTTTATTCAAGACTCGCTAGAGTTTATTCATTGAAAGAGGACATTTTTTATGGAGAGATACAATTTTGTCAACTTAAAATTCATATGTTAACACAACAACCAGAACAAAAACAAAGATTACACCAACAATAGCAATATTGGGAACAACAGGCACAATTTAAAAATAATTTTTAAAACCGAGTGGAAGTTGAGTTTCGTTTGCTACCTTTTTGAAAACCTTGTTTACTCTTTTATACGATCATACTAATTACCTACTAATATTACTATACTGTATACGAACTCTTTAACACTGGTGGTGGTTGTGTGTGTTGTGCTGCCTCATTTCTATAGAGCAAGGAGGCTGGAATTCGTACTCTGGTCGCACTCGATGACCAGGGAGGTGAGTCAATCGCTCTTATAAAAAAATCTCCACTTCTTATTCCCACGTTTTCTTGTTTGGAAGGAAGAAAACCAAAAAAATGACCAAAGGCCACAAAAATGGGATCTTATCTCATTTTTTTATCCCAATTCTTTTTTCGGATATCTAATTCCATAAAAAAACATTTTAGTTGCACTTTCGACACGATTTTTGCTAAGCACACTCAACAGGCTTAAAAAATTTCTATTTTTTTTTAAGAAAAAATAATTTATTAAGAAAAAATAATTTATTTTTTTAAAAATGAAATTGAATGATTTTTTTACATGGGGAGGGGCAGAAGCTTTTTTAGATTCAACTGTCCTCGTAGCTCGCTTTTAAAGTTTGCACCTTATGGCTATCAGGTTCAGGGTTCAAATCTTGCAGCCATAACATTTTTTAAATTATATTTTATTTATTTAAATGTCAGGGTTTCAGGGTTGTTGGTATTTTTTTCAAATCGCTTATTTTTGAACTGAATTAATCTCGACCGAGTTATTAAGGGCGTTGGACCCAATTATTAAGTTCAAAATTTAATTTTCCATTTTACTCAACGCAAATTGCAGATAAATATTTCTACAGAGGGAAGAAATTCAAAACTTAATATTTGTTAAGTAAAATGAAGAAATTAAATTTTTAAATTAGAACTTGGCTCCAACACCATTAAATAAAAAAATATTTACCAGTCGAGGAAGGGGTTTATTACTCTTGGGATTTTAGTACCTGCCCTTACCTTTTACCACGTGCTCATTGTTTTGGATCAAAGGGTATGTTTTGTAATCGGGAATATAGTATACCTCAATTAATTAATACAGTTCGGTTTTGACACTTCAGTAGAGAGGTCGGATAAAGGTAAAAGTGAAACCCCCTATAACCCTGTTTAATTAGTAACAGGCTCGCGATTCTTTCTAGTTGTAAGTTTCGTCGAGATTTATTACCATTTCCATTCTTGGAAAATTGAACTTTTTTACTAAAATTATTTGTTTTGTTAGAATGTTAGAAGTATAATGAAAATTGATCTTTTTATTTAAAAAATAATTATTAAACATTTGTTAATTTATAGAATTTTCATATATTTCAGAAGGAAATTTGTATAAAATGAGCATTTTGACAAATGAAATAGAATTTAAATAAGAATTTAAAAAATGAAAGCGACGAGATTTGAACCCACAACCTTCTTTTTTCATAAGTTCCAAGATTTCTATGTGAGCTAGGAGCTATTAAAAAATTTTCAAAGTTCTTTTTTCAAAGTCTAATTATACTTACTAAAATCTCAGTTGATTTCCGAAGATTTTGAATTCTTTCTTCTTATTTATTCTTATTTTCAGTGAATTATTAATTATATATGAAAGAAAATCTCAGAATATTTATATATGTAACTCTCTGGATAAATTGGTAAATTCTTAATAGTTTTTCAAATGCAATATTAATATAAAATTTGAAGAGAGTAGGAAAATAATTTCACTTACTTGAAAAATATTAAATAAAATTTCGATGTGAAATAAATTCTCTAAAGTCATGAAGGTTTTGATCTAAGGTAAGAAATTACTGAGCATGAAAATTTAAAAGCAAAATGCACACGTCCTTGCTTTCGTTGGTTGGTAAGGTGTTGGTTGACAATCGTACAAGAAGCACAAATCGTCCATTTAAAAAGAAAATAATTTTAAATAAATCAAGTTAGGTGCCCAAAACTGCGTTAGGAGATTTAAAAGTTTACATAGGGTGTCCCAATTCGATTCTAAATATCAAATTCGTTCGTCTCTTAACTTTCTGGAAAATTAGTTGATCTCAAGTTGAAGAGACTTTACTTCCCAGTGGAGTTGGGACACTCTGAGAAATTTGATTAATTAAAGGTCCAATCAAGAAGGATTTAGTCCTTACCCAGGGATTACAGTTCCTCAAAGTACACTTTACCCAACATTAACTGCGAAAACGAAAATAACTACGGGTCATGAAACTAAAAAGAAATACAAAAAAAGCGAAAAACAATGAAAAATGTAACATTTTTCGAAAATTACAAACATTTTGCGAAAATACAGACTATTTCGAAAGGAAGACAAACATTCAGCACTTGACACTCAACAGCGAAAACGATTCAAATTTACTACAACAATTTAAAACGAAAATCAGAAACCAAAATTAGAATCAGAATTAGTACCAGATTTACTACAATTCTACTACAATTCTATTACGACTTTTACTTCCATCTACTTCTATATTTTATTTCTACTTTACTGTATTTTACTATACCTAGAGGCAATTCCGAAAACTCTAGTATCGTTCTAATTGTTATACTAATACTAATACTATTACTAATACTTAAAAACTATTGATACTAAAATACTACTGCTACTGCTACCGCTACTGCTACGCTCTACTAAAAAAAAATATTTACTGTACCGCCTTTTTTCATTGGTGTTAATGCAAATCAGTACTTACAGAAGCTTGTGAAAAACCTCTGTCTTTTTCTCTATGTTTGTCTATGTTCCTACCGATTGTGTCCTTTCCATCAAAATGTAGAACACATGGCCAATTTAATACGAGACACGCAAAGTAATTATTGGTTCATTTGATCATTTATTTTTTTATCAAGTAAAAGCGGTAAAAATTAATATAAAAATTAATTTTAAAAATTAATATAGGTGGAATATGCGACACTCGAGTTTAATTTTCATCTCTATTTTCTATAAACAGAGTATGTTGATAGAAATCTAGTTGGTTTATAATTCTAGTTTCCTGTTACCGATGTTGGATTTGTGTCCAAATTAAATTTCGAAATTTTGCTACTCAATATCAAAATATTGAATTCCTAAAATAATAAACTAGTTATGAACATTTTTAGCACGAAAACTAACGTTCCAGATCGTTAAATATTCCTATATGTCGGTAATAGGAATCTGTAATTAGAACTGGATTAGTTTATTGTTTTTGAAAATAATAATTGCTTTTATTCATATTTTGAAATTAAAATATCTTGAATTACACATTTCTGAAATACGTAAAGATTTTATTTTCGTCCTTGACATTTAATTTCAGGAGAGAATAAAATAAAATTTGTAATTATATTTGTTATTATTGTAATAAATTTTGCTCTCTCATTCTATCAATGAATCTTATGTTTATAAGTTTGAGTATAATAAAACCACTTGTGCTGTCGCTTTCCCTAAAAGCAATTATTTGCAAATTTTTCTTTTCTAATTAAAAGTTTATTTTCGAGCTGTCGCAGAAATTCCACATAAATCATAACTTTCTAAACTGAATACTAATGAGATAAACCCGTGTTTGTGCGCGTGCACTTTCTATGATATTACTAAATAATGGGAATTCTTTGATAGGAATCCTGAGTTTAATTGTTCAGTAATATTTCATAATTAATTCTAAATTTCTAATCCTCTTACTGTCTTTAGAATCTAGACTGCAGAGTTTACTGCAGTTTTGTAACAAAAAAATTCAATTTATGTAACAGTAACATAATACTTTTATAACAGTTATCTAACAAATATTTAAAAATAAAGCTTTTTGATCGGTACCTGTTTTGTATATACACAAGCAAATTGAATAATTTTTACCAAATTGAGTTTATTTTCTTTTAATTTTGTAATTTTTGAAAAAAATTGTTTGCAGGTTTGAAAAGCACTTGTGTGAAAAACACTGCTTGAGGTCACGGTCACCTTTTATTGAGTGGTTTCATATATAATTTTCAGTTTTAATGAAGGGCTTGACAAATCTGGAATTTAAGGATTGATAATATTATAATTTTAATGACATTTTACGTGCGCGCTCGCAGACACGTTTTTCATTGGTAGCCACACCTAAAAGCTTTTAGCTGTGTTGCTTTAACTCTAGAAAAAATTCGTATCATATTTGCAACGTACTTGTTATAGAAGTAGCTGTCTGTACCATGTAATAATTGTTAGATATCATTTTCGTAACACCATGAATTAACCCTCTCGATTTCATCTTTTTTCTAATCATTCGACTCTCCATTTTAATCTACTTTCTAATTCTTATAACTATTTCATTTCACTTCATGTCCCATCCTCGAATTTCGAGGGCTTTTACATGGTCAGACAATTTTTGTCCTTTTCAGAAAATCCCTCTTTAAATATCGATTAATATAATAATAATGATGATAATAATAATAAAGAATATTAAAATTCGGAAAAATCTAGTTCATAAAAATGTAAAATCGGATTCACTTTAATGGAAAAATCTTTTGCTGAAAGTGTATAGAGATAGCAGCATTATATATAGTTTTTCCGCCTGTGATAAAAGCATTTCTGCGTGTATTAAACCGATTGTGGAAAAGCCCTCTCGCTTATAACATCATTTCCCTTTTGATTTCTATATATAATATAAAATATATAATATTTATTCTGTATTAAATTTTATTGAAAGAAAATTCCATATCAAATACCATCGTGTTGCGTGTAAAGAAACACCACTTTTTGTTTAAATAATTCGATCTCTTTAACTAAGGAAAAAATAATTATTTTCCACTTTTTACAAGCCCCATAAAAATCTCTTTTTTTTTTTATTTTTCATTATAAAAAGTATATTCGACCCTAACTTCTTAATTTTCCAATTAAGAAGTTTGAAGATTCCCGCAGGAATTTCATTTATACGAAATTAACACCGAGTGGTAATTTTCTTTTAAAGGAGCTTTTTATTTATTTTGCTTTCATAGAATCCACCAGTGTCTCATTATAAGCCTTCTTTATTATTTTTCCACCTTACCGTACGTTTCGCCTTAGAATTGATAAATTTGATATATAATAATATAATAATATTAGGATAAATATCATAAATCTGGTTTAGAAATACATTTTTGAATTTAACAAGAATTGAAGAAAGAGGCAGAAACGTGCGGTGTTGGTTTGTTATAATTTTTCCGCAGTTTTGCATCACTGAATGATTTTTCGTTTCCGTTTCGTGGGCCAATTTAGAGCGAGGATACCGGAGCGAACGTACTGACGATGTTAGACCACCAAGGCGGTAAGCAAGAAATTTTGAAAAGGCAATAAAACTACAATTGGATATTTGGATTCAATCTCAATGTGGCTATTTGGTCGCGGCTGCTGCTATTTTTTCCAAGGACCGTTTTTCAATGTGCGAGTCTCTACTCTCTCTCATCCTTTCTAATATCTAATCTTTAATCTCAATTCTGAATCCCATTTAATTTCTAAATCCCATCAAATTTTTTATCTCTAATTTAACTTTTAATTGTCAAGTGTCTATTGTCTAATGCTCTAACTATTGTCTACTGCTTATTTCGCTCGGTGTCTCTTCGTCTATCTCGGCATTTTTTACATTGCCGCCAACTCAAAAAGAGATCAAAAATAGTCAAAAACCGATACCTTATCCTTTTAATAAAAAAAAAAAAAAAAGATTTGGTTCAAGAAATATGTTATTTGTAGATTCGATATAGAAAATTTGGTATTCTTGTGTTCGTTATTCAATTTGTAGTATAGTTTCGAGTGTTATTAAATATTTTGACACTATTTTAGAATCTTAGAGACTTAGAAAAATATATAGAATCGAAAATTTCAGCCAACCTAATCAAGTCTTTTTTTTTTCAGAACGCCAATCATCATTTTAATCTCCATTTGTGTAATTCTAGAGATTTACGTTTGCACCAGATAACTTCCAATTTGAAGATTTTAATTTTGAATACTGAATTTGGATTTAAGGAAAAATATTTTTAATAAAAAATTAATTCTCTATTTGGGATTTTGTGGTGGAAACGCTGGAATCAAAATGAATTCAAATGAATCAAATTTTAATTATTAGAAATATCAATAGTAGATTATAATTTCAAGATATTGACCATCATTTTGTTGTGTGTTGAGAGCTAGCAAAGCTCGTAAAGGTCTATTTCATTGTTATCATTGTATGCAATTTATGAGATGGTCCATTTTAGTGATTACATCGATTTACATCGACGAATAACCATTTTAATCCTCTCATCCTCCGTGGACTAATTTATTGCCAGGGTTGTGTGCTGCGTACGAACAATGCTAGATGAATATTTTAGCTTCTTCGGTCCCAGGATTGACTCTCATCTCCTTTTTATTCCAACGAATCAAAATTCAAAACCTTACCCTAATTTTGGAATTTAAATTATCTAAATTATTTAAATTAAATCAAATTAAATTACTTTTTAAATCAAATTCTTAAGGACTTTTTTAAAAGAAGTTTTATTTAAATTTAACATTTAGTTTATTCAAATTCAAATTTGGGAGTCTTCAAATTAAAGAATATTCCCAATTTTTAAATATTCAGAATAAAAATTAATACAAATATTGACAGTTTCGAATTAAGAAGCAATGAAAACTTCGAATTCTTTAAAATAAAAATTAACTGAAGTTTGTAAATCTCATTTCATTCAATTTTAATATCCACACAATTTAAAGTTCCACGAAATTCCTTAAAGTTTCACAAAACCCTGTAAAATTACTATAAAATTCTTTTAAACTCCCTTAAATTCCACTCATATGATAATTGCCACATGCTCTTAAAATTCCTAAAAATATTTTTAGATCCCTTATAAAACAGTGAAATATAAAAAAATAAAACTTGAAATCAAAATTCGAATTATCAACCCCTCGGAATATTCCTATCCAAAATAAATTCCTCGACTTGAAAAGTCTGAAGTCAATTAAAAATGCTATTGGAGTAAAGTGTAGAATGAAAAATAGGAGGAGATGATTGGAAATTCCTGGATCGATGAGCTTTTATTTGAATTTGGCTCGGTGGTTTTCTGAATAATTTCTGATGTGCCTCTCATTGATCGGTTGCCTGTTTAGAGCCATGAGGTCGGGATGAAAAGCCTCGTTATGCTGGACGAACAAGGCGGTAAGCCATCTACCTAGCTAGCTTAAATAATTATTGTAAATTTAAAAGAAAAAAACGATAATCATTAGATTTCCGACACAAGCAGCTCGAGCGAGCTCGTACGAAAAACCCACCTCGCCGACACATACGTACACACACGTGAACACAAAAGCAAGTACGTAAGTCAAGTTCAAGTTCAAGTTGGTCCCGAGGCCAATGAGAAACGAAAATTGAAAAAACCGAAACCCAGTCGGGGGACACCGACCGGAGCTCTTCTTACTCTCCTTACATTTTAAATGTACGTACGGAGCAAATCTACTCAAAATCCTTTTTACTGAACCTCAGTTACTAATTACTAAATACTACTAACTAATTACTAATCATTTTCACTGACACCTTAATGGCCAACGCTCATCAGATTAAACCCTCCCTCTGCAAATTTTCAACCTCAACACGCGTGGTCCAAGTTCTTTTTTTTTGTCCAAAAGTATATAAAAAGAATTTTTATTTTCTTGGATTTCGAGAAAAATCATTTATTTATTATTTAAAAAAATTACTGAGGGAGATTTGGTATTTGGGATGAAGATATTTGTAGGAGAAATTTGCTGTAATCAAAATAGCAAATAACATTATATACTGTCAAATTGAAGCCTATGAAAATTGAAAATCAATGAAATTAATTTAAAAATTCTTATTTCAACTATTTTTGTTCCACAATGTTTATTTTGAAGGAATTTTATTTAAATTAGTTTTCCTAACATATTACAAATATCTTTGACCTTCTAAATTTTCCTTAAGAAATCTTTTATTGAAAATACTCTGAACTAGAAGGATATTTTCATTGTTTTTAAAAAATTTTATTTGTTATCCAGTTGATTGACAATTGTAAAAAAATGAAAACCAACTTTGACCACGCCGGTCTAATTTCAACTCGCCACCTCCTTCTTGTTAACTTTACCGCAATTTTCTACTAAACAAACGCATTCTAGCTACGCTACAAAAATCAGGACACAATCGTACTTCGTGCAAAAAACGAGAAACCATTGTTTTTTAATTTTTTACTGTTAATCTTTTTGGTTCTCTTTAAAAATTCTTCAACTTCTATGTTTATTTATTTCTAAATTTGTAATTATTAGGTGTATTGTGCCTTCTTCAATTCATTAATATTTGTCATATTTGTCTCTTTTGAAAAGTTCTAAAAATGTTTAAATTGTTAACAAAAAACGTGATTTGCCTTGAACATCTGAGTGTATCTCTGTGTGGGTGTTCGCATGATTGTATGATTGTTTTTGAATGTTGCACGCATGTCTTTTTTGTGTGGATGTGTACGAGAATTGTTTCAAGGAATCTCATTGTTCAAGAAGAAGAGTCAGAGAAATATTATTTTCATAGTTTCTGGTAAAATCTGCTTTCAACGTAAATTTTTTCCTGTATAACTGGCTTTTGCATTTTTACTTTGAACTTGTTCAAATTTTATTTTTTATTCTAAAGATATAAATTCGCAATTAAATTACAATAAAGTGTATAAAATTAAGTGCAGAAATTCATTAAAAATTAAAATTATAGCATAGGGATGAATGTTCAAAATTAATTTATATTTTATTAGATTTCATCTCTTGTTCTACGTAGTAATAAATTTATGAGACATTCCGACAATAACGAAAATGTGTGAATTTGAGAATGCAATGGAAATTCCGATTAAGTCCGTGTCAAACAAAATTTATAATTAACAATTTATCATGAAGTAACGAAGGCTTGGTTTCTGGTACTTTGCACGAATCGTATTCGATTCGCAAAAGGTAATTTGAATTAAAACCAAAAAATTATTTCACCTCATTATTGTTGAAGTAAAAATATAAGACAATTTGTTCGAAAACTACTACCGATTGAAAATCTAAATTTAATTCTAGATATCAAATAACAATTGTGATTTGAAATAATTAAATAAAAATGATTTTCTTGTTTTGGTCAAAAGACCTTTTGCAAATACAAAACTATTTAAAAATCAGCCTTTAAATTGTTGAAAATTTTAGAACTGTGAAAAATCTAGAATTCTGAAAAAAATCTAGATTGTGAAAAATCTTGGCGATGTGGAAACTACTCGACTATTGTATGTTAAATGTTGAACTTTATTATCAATCATCGTCCCTAGTTTTTTTTTCTATGTGTTTCCAAAAAGTCCTTTGGTTTCCACAAGCTCGTTTTTCAAAATTTTTACTAAAATTATTTTTTGACATAAACAGAACAATTGGACCGGATTGAGGAAGGAATGGACCAGATCAATGCTGACATGCGTGAAGCTGAGAAAAACTTGACGGGAATGGAAAAATGCTGTGGCATTTGTGTTCTTCCTTGTAACAAGTATGAAAATTTTACATTTCTTTTATACAAATTAATTTTAAAATCCATACATTTTAGGGGCATGTAGAAGAAATGATTTTACTAATATATTTTACCTATTTAGTCGTAAAATAATAATTTTAAAGGATTTCAAAAAATGTTAAGTATGTATTAAATAAGATTAGTAAGTTAAATTTGAATTTCTATTCTAGAAAAAAAATTCTTTAACTAGAAAAAAAATTCTAACTACTTCTTTTTTGAGAGCAATCGACTTAATGGAAAAATAATGTTTTTACTTAAGTAAAAGTCAGGAAAAAAGCCTATACCGATTATATTTATTTGATTAGTATGAGGAACTAAGAAAGCTTGATTTTATTTAATAATAACAAATTTGTTCAAAATTAATTTTTAATAGAAAGGATACATATTTTTTTCTGGAATAAAAATCATTTAAAAAATTTCTGTAAGAATTCAAAGGTTAAAAATCAGAAATATTTTGAGAAGATAATTTTCAGTTCTTTATTTTGTGAGAATAATATTGAAGCTTAAAATAGAAGAGCAGACTTTTTGCTCTTAGTGCAGCGAAACGGGAGATGAATTCAAGCACTTTATATTTATCGTAATGCAACATCTGGACTCCATGCAGCTTTGAGCGATTCGGAAATGAAATATAGCAAAAGAGTCGAGCTTATTATTGTAGATTTTCGTTTTCATTTTCATTTGACTAGAATTTACTAATAAAATCTAATCCATTAGAAGAGATATTGAAATTGATTTATTTGTTTATTGTACTACCTATTTGGAGACCATAAAATAATAAGACAATATGTGGTTCAATAAACCTGAAACTTGAAATTCTAAAATCTTGAATATATTGCTTTATTTATTTTATTTAATAACTATTTGTGGTAAAATTTCTGATTTGGAAAGCAATTCAAAGTAATATTTCTAAAGACTAATTCCCTTCCTTTTATTTATTTCTAAAGAAGAAGTCTATTAGCCTCCCAAAATCTGTTTTAAAAAATGAAAAAGGTATATTTTGAAATTACCTATTATTTTTTCTTTAAAGGGGTGCCAGTTTTAAAGAAGATGAAGGCACGTGGAAAGGAAATGACGATGGAAAGGTGGTGAACAATCAACCCACACGAGTGATGGACGAACGCAATGGCCTTGGACCCCAGGGTGGATATATCGCCAAAATCACCGGAGATGCTCGCGAAGGAGAAATGGAGGAAAATATGGGCCAGGTGAACACGATGATCGGTAACCTGAGAAATATGGCGATCGATATGGGAAGTGAGTTGGAGAACCAGAATCGTCAGATTGATAGGATCAATCGCAAGGTCAGTTCCATAATAGATTTTCTCTTTTATTTCGAGATTCCCAAGGAACTTTGGCTTATCAATATTATATTCTACATAAAAAAAAACCTGCTCAGTCCAAAAATAAAGACCATTTAAATATATTATAAGACTTATACTCCGTATCAACTTTGCTCCACTTTTAAATTTGAATTTACGTAAGTTCTGAACAACTTTGAATAAATTGAAAAGATTGAGTTTTGAGATTAATTTAGAAATCTTCTTTTGACGCAAAATGTATTCAAAAATGAGCAAAATGGGTTATTTAATTTTAAAATTAGAATTTGAATCAATAATTCCTAAAAATTGGATTAAGAAATAAAAATTTTAATTGAAGAAATTATTTCTCATCTAAGAAATTGTTTACGTTTGAGATAAAAAAATCTGCATCAACTGTTCACTTTCTGGAATTTAACCTGTATTGACAACCTCATCTTTTTCCCCTTTTTGTTTTCATGAATAAATTTGCATAAATGTATTTCAACTATTATGATAGATAGAGGCTTTTGACATTTCACAAACATTTATTCTCATTTTTTCGTTTACATAAAGATCGAGATTTCCAGTCTTGACTCAGATAAAATTAATTTCAATTTCTTTTGTCCGTAAATAAAAGAGTAAGAAAATCTCAGAAAGTAGGTTTTGATTTCTTTTGAAAATTAGGGGATAATACTATATTTATAAAGTGGAATTTGTTTGGAATTTCTGGGAAATATTAGTAAAGAAATTAATTCGTGCAAGAATGTGACTGCTTATCTGTGAATCCAAAGAGGGATTTATCTTATCAATTTCTTTTTCTGAGGCTGCAGAAAGATTAGAATGACAGAATGGCTCAAGTCATTAATACTGATTCTTCTAGCTTAACATTTTGTTAGAGAATATTTTAAGAATTAATTGACAATTTAATTTTCTTTTTATATTTTTTAACAATTTTTTCGTTTTCTAATGATTTTCTTTCTGTTTTTTCAGGGCGAATCGAATGAGACAAGGATATCGGTAGCGAACGAGCGAGCCCATCAGCTGCTCAAATAAGGAATCTTCCAAGCACAAATAATAATTCGTCAGAGCCTTTTAGGCTGCTACTACTTACATCCCATTGGTTTCCATTACCGTCCCTTATACTTACTTACCCTCTCAGTGTCTATCTCTTCACTTACGTGCTATTTGCATATTTACTTACTAGTTACCTACTTCATTATTTGCTGGTGCATTGTCTCGAGTTTTTTCAAACGCTTCTTAACTCGACTATTATCATCAAAATGCCCTCTTTTTCTTCTCCATACACATCTACATCAAATACATTCGAGAAGAATAATTAAAAACAGAGAAAATGTGCTCGCAAATATTCAGAGATTCGAAGAACTGCTTAAATACAAAAAAGCCATTTCCCAAATTCTATTTCACCAGTCAATTAATCCTATTTTCTTGATCGATTCTGCGCTGGTCGCACTTGATCCCAAAAATGAATTCTGTTTTCTATGTAATTTTTATCAGGCTTTATCTATCAAATTTAAACAGTTCCCTCGAATCAAATTTATTCAAAGCTAGATTTCCAGTCGTTCCGAATCCAATTTCATACCCAAATTTCTAATTTCAAGCTTCACTGCACCTGAGAAACAAAAACCCATTTCTTTCTCTAATGTACGTAAATTTTGAGAAACATCGATTTTTTCAAAAATACTCTATTTTTCTAAGACACTTAGTTTCGAGTGAAACCCGGATTCGGGACGAAGGATTTAAAGCATTAATCTTCGGTCCCTTTAGATAAGTTTTGAATTTTAAGATCTTGTAGGTTTGTGAAACGAGAAGGTCTTGTAATATTTTAGATCTCGTTAATTAAAGACCATTGTCGGTGAACAACGATTATTAAGTACGCATAGCGTCAAGTGATCGTCACTTAATTCTGAATCAAAATTTTCCAATGCTACACTTTAAAAAAAGCTTGGATGAAATTTAATTATAATTATAATTAGAGCTCTACAAAATGTATTTAATTTTTCCGAGCTTAAGCTGAATATTTGCACTCTTCTAGTTTTAGTTACTCCAATTTTTAATCCGAAAAATTAAATTAAAAGTAAAATTAAAAAAGTATAATTAAACAAGCTTTTTTTATATTGCAAGTAGTAATTGTAAAAGATTAAAGGGATTGGATCACAATTCTTATCTCAAAAATCGATCTCTTCGTTTTACTTAGCAATTATTATAATTCGATATTTTTTGCTTTATAACAGCACTCATTTTTTTGAGTAGAATTGTTCAGTAAAATAGAGAGATTGAATGTTGAGGTTCGAATGTAGATTCAATATCCTTAAGAATTAAATGTAAAATCTAATGTATTAAAAATCAGAACAGTGACGACATCATTTAGTTTCCATCTCTCGTCTTGAAGAATTTTCGACCCCGGAATGATTCGTCAATTGTATACGGGGCGCTTTGTAAGACGAATTTGATAGGCTTGTTAAATTTCAATTTAAATTTAAAGAGTTAGGGGGACGCATGTAGGATTTTAGAATTTTGTCTGCGATTCCTACAATTGACATTCACACCGACAAATTGTGTTGAAGTTTAAAAAAAAACTAGGTTTTTACATAATAATTTATTACAGCGTTAAAATGAGAATGAAAAGATGGGGTATAAAGTAACGGTTTTGTTCGACTTTTTAACTTTTCTTGAACCTCTTTTTCGTTTGTTAACCTCGAATTTTAGTTTCGTAGGTATTATATCTCTTCTACGAATTGTAGAGCAGAGCGGCAATTGTAAAAAGTCAGTAGAAGAAAGGAGTGTCGATTGAAAAGAGTTTTACCTCTGGGCTCTACACTTTTGCTACCGGCTTTCAAAATTCATTTTTAGTTGTATGTTAAAGGTAAAAGATTCTGATTTAAAAGACTTCGAATTTTTAAGGCTTCAAATTTAAGAATTTTTGCTGAATAGTACTTGTAATTTTAGTTGGAAATCATAAAAAAGACCCTGAAACTTGTAGATTTCGAAGCTTTGAATTAGATTTTTTTTTAGTTTTGTAAATGAAATTGAAAATTTTCAAATGAGGAACTGGAAGTCAGTAGCAAAACTAAGAGTATCGTCCAAAGTTGTACTCGACTCACTGTAGCGTAGGTCTATACTCGCGAGCTTGTGAATTTGTATTAATACAAATTTCACAGGTCACAGTAAGGTTTAACTCCAAGAAAGAAAAAAAAACTTGTATATTACTGTATTTACACAAAGCTTGTACATGTACTGTAGACAAAACCTAGAAACGATAGTGAGAGTCGGCTATGTGTCAAGAAAAAGCGTCAACCCTGTAAAAAAAGCTATTGGCACTGTACCCTAGATATTCACGAAAGTCAAAGTCGAAAGCACGAAGCTACTTTAGAGATTCTTGTATTGTTATTTTTACAATCTATTTCTGTACGTCTCGCTACTTAAACTGTTTGCAAATTTATCAGGGAAAATTATCCTGAATCTAGTTTATAATTTATTAATAAGATCAAATGTCATCATTCTTTAAAAGCTGTATTCCGAATGTAAGTCTAATTTGCAATCTTTAGACTTTGAAATTTTTTTTTTTTTGGTACTTGCAAACTTTGAATCTGCTAATTCCATTTCGAACGTTTTCATTTTGCACCTCTTCCAAATCTTAGAATGATAAATTATTAGACTTATCAGTGAAAAATGAAGCAAATTTTAAACATTTAAATTTGAAGTCACTCTCAAATTACAAAAAAAAAATACCTGTAGATAGTTTTCGATGGTAAATTTGCATAAGTGCCAATAGGTTTTTAAGCATTCTACTCTCAAAAATTGTCTCCTGGTGGATGCAAACGATGGCGATGATGTGTGATATCGAAAAGTGAAGACGTTTTTTTTGTCGGTTACTCAGGACAACGTAGTAAAGAGTGTAAAAACGCGATGCTCATCGCTGGGACGAAACTAGACCCCAGTTTGTTAAATTTTAAATCCTAAAAAAATTATAACTTATAAATTACAAAATGCGAATTTTGCAATTAGTTTTTAACTACAAAAGCTTTTAAAAACAAAATCTGGGAACAAGATCAGCTTTGCAAAAACATTCTAAATTAGAATCTTAATTATAAAAACTTTTAAAAAATTCTTATCCTATATTCATTCTCATTGTATTGCAAAATTAGATTGCTAATCTTATATAGAATTCAGAATTCTTAGCTTTTAAATTATGATCTTTTATATTTTATTTAATAGTCTTAAGTGTTAAAACAAAAAGTGTTTGGTCGATATTAATATAGTTAGAAATGAAATGAAATCGTTTGTTATCCTGTCTTGTGGAAGATGAGCATCGCGACGAGATTGTAGGAAACTTAATTAATTGAAAATGAAAATGACCAATGATATTTTTTTTCAAATGATTATGTAAAATAGTACTTCTCGTTTAAAATGGAATTTTCGATTCGCATTGTTAGAAATCCGCTCAACAGGGAACAGGAAAAATGTTATTTAAAGTTAAACTTAGAGTTTGTGAATCGAGCGAGAATTTGCGAACCGAATTTTCCTTTTTTGGATGAAAAGACGAGTACCTGTAAATTTCTGATGTCAATCAGAAATTCAAAAGCTCTGAATTCAAGTTTTCAAATTTTTATATTGTTTTAAAAATATGAAATCTTTTGAATTCGGAAGGAATACAATCAGTATAAATCAGAAAGGGCGTTTTCATTTAAGCACTTCAATTTAAATAAAAAATCTCTGTCGGCGAATGGCTTCTTAATCCACGAGTCTCGATTGAATTATATTGTATAATTATAATGATTACTATATTCAATTTACATACATTTTAAATTAAATTGACTAGCTGCGTTAGCCTAGCCTAAAGTATTTTTCAGTAATTTTTGCAATATATTGATTCAAATAATATCAAGGAGCGTGTCTTTTATTGGCGAATAAGTACCATTTTGTCGCGAATCGAGCAGGTATCTTCGATCGTGCATAAAAAATAAGAAACCTAGTAGAATTGCACTGCGTTAGTAGACACGATTGCATTAAATATTATATATTGAAAATAATCTCAATACTCAAGAAAAAAAAAGAAAACGAGATGAAGCTTCATGCTGAAAACTCGAAAGCTGAAAGATTAATAGACGTGCAAATCAAGAATGCAATAGTGGAGACATTTTATTATTTACAGTGAACTTCCTCGTAAAAGAGTCCTTGAATTAAAACTGGGAAAAACATTTTATTTATTTTAAAACAAATTCTGTGTGTAAATTTATTTTTAATCCAAAGGCTCTTTTACTGAAGTATTCCTCCTCTTGGTTTTTTCTGTGTTTCGAGAGTTGTGAGAGATAAAGAGAGAAGAGAACGGGTGAAAAAACTTTTGGTCTGTTTTGCCACAAGAAGCCTGTAACGCACACTTCAAGTCACGATTATCTTCTGAAAATTGTTAAATTAAATTGTTTCTTTAAATGATAATGAGGCTGCGGAGGAATTAAGAGGAGGAAAATGAGCGAGTCACAAACCGAAAAAGATAATCGGCGTAATTATAATTATATAATCGCTCGGTTTTTGACGTGGAGGAATATCGGATTTCCTAGACTTCTGTTTAGCGTCTCTAAATGTATATTACAAAGCGATCTTACAAATATAAATATATAAATATATATTCTGTTGATTGTACATTAAAATAAAATTAAGTTATCCTAGATTCAAAAACTGGAGTATTTATTATTTTCCTTATTTACCTTCATCCACCAAATTCATTCATCATTCTTTCATTCATAATGCAGAAGATTCTACTTTCTATTTTACATTAAAACAATATAATTAATATTTATGTTGTCCTTTTATTCAAAATAAAAAATTTTATTCAAATTTTAACATCAAAATTCAAAATATTTCGAGTCTATAATTCGATACCAAAACCGAGATGCAAAGAGCAGACCCAGACAGTATAGTATCAGGATAATAGAATATATATGCGAGGAGGTATTCGTAGTTTATAATGCTAAATACAAATTTGAATCTTCGCGCCAAGTTCGACGCATGCGCGACCGAGAATATACATCGTGCCACCTCTTCGCACATGCTATTCTCCTGATGTTCCAAAAGGAATTTTCTTGTTTATTCGTGTTCATTCGTTGTCAGAGTCCATTTTCTGGTACAGAAATCAAGCAATTTGGATCAGGAGAATAGAATGCGCGAGGAGGTATTCGTGGTTTAAAATATTTAAGGCTAATTTGAATTTTCGCGCGCTGTGCATGCGCAATTGGTGTGAAACTCGTGCCACCTCTTCGCATATTCTATTCTCCTGATACTTCCTGCAGAATTTTCGTATTTATTCGATCTCTTCAAGAAACTACAAGTTCGTAACTTTCAGCTGCACGCTTTTTTAAGGTTATTTTAAAACCTTATTTTTATAAGTTCAGGATAACAAAAAAAACTATAATGTAATGAATATTTTAAATTCTTTGAAGTTAATAAAGTAGTATTTTAAAATACAAAAATTAATTACTTTATCTTATTAGTGGTTATAGGAGGCGTTAGAGGTAAATGAAGAACACAGTATTTTTCAGGATTAGACACTTTATTTTCAGGATTACCAAAAGGATTACTGTAAAGGAAACTGTACAAAAATGTTTTTTCGCAAATATTTCTAAGCCGTAAACTTCGAATGCCTTGTACATATTATGCACATTGTAATAAAGGCTCGTTGCTTCCAATTTTCTGCTTCTTGAGATAAAATCTGTTATCGATAAGATCTGCAAAAGTAAAAATTTAATCTAATACATTAAAGCTGATGTAAAAACGGAAAAATAACTCAACAATGAAGTAGCTAATGGTAAAAATTAATACTTACGGATAGAACGTGCATGATATTTTCGTTTCTTGGATGGAACTTTATTTTCCTCACTTCTTGATAAATGTTTTTTCTTTGATTGTAGAGAAGGTTTGTTTTTACTCATATCAATTACGTTGAGCTTTTATAATTTATTTTATACGTGCTAAAGAGTGTGGTAATAAATGAACAAAGTGTTTATAATGTAGATACATTGAATATTAGAAAAAAGAAGAATTGCGAATGTGCAAATATGTATATTGTAATACATATATAAATATTCAAATTCTTATCTCAAAATTGGATCTCTTGATTTAACTCAACCAAAATAAAAACTAGATATTTGTTTAGAAATTTGTTTTATGGATAACGTAGAAAATTATTTAGTTTTATTACTATAATTTATTCATATTTCTTTATATAGATTAGTATAAAGTATAAAATTCTAAAAACTAAATAAAGATAATTACAACTAATTAAAAATAAAAACTGAAAGCCAGTCACGCTTTTGGTACTATATACTATTTATATTGTCCTTCTTCGCGTGAAGAGATTAAGTCTCACGGTCACCAATATTCATAATTTTTTATTACAATTGACGTATCGAAATATAAAGTACTTAATATTTCCATTTTAAATCAATATTTGTTTCTCGTTGCCACTGATCCAACGGTAGTTGGTCAGATTCCTGGAAATGGGTGGAAACATTGTAAGACAGAGTATCAAAACATGTCGTCGTCATCACAGATGGCCAAACTCTATTCATTGAATTAGAATCCTGACTTTTTGAATTTGAAGTTGATTGTTCCAAAGATGAATTTTCAGGTGACCACTCAGGACTAGTTTGCATCTCCTCTAGGTTTAAATTTGCCATCGAAAGGTTCTTGTTTCTGTCTAACAAATGAGGAACTAAACTTTCTGAAGGCTGCATCGTCACCTGAAAAAAATTGGAAAAAAATTAGCAATAATTTCTATTTTTATTTAGGAAAATATATGAAAATTTGTGGAATATAATTTATATTGCATCAAATTTCAGATCATAATTTTTTTCAAAGAAAATGCGAAAAATTTATAAAGCAAAAAATTGAATTCTGGAAATATATCAATCAGTTATAAATCGAAATTGATTAAGTTTAAGTTAAAATGTTTTTCAATAAGAAAAAGACCAAAAGTCGCAAAGCTTATCATTCTTAGGCTTTATCACTGTTACTCTCGTGATTGTTTTTCTTATCTCGCGTCGTTTGGATAAAAAATTAAATTATAAATATTTCTATATTTACTAGTTTCCATACTTAAAAAACAAACTATACTGTTTGAAATAAAAGGAATTGAAAAGTCTTTAAATTTGGAAGCAATTCACATTTGAAATTACTCATACTCAAATTTAAAAAATGTATAAGCTTTCTAATTGAAAATTAGAAAACTTAAAATTGTTAATTATTAAAAGCATCATATTCAAGCATTCTGAAAGGTTTTAAATGCACAAGCAATCAAGTTTCAATAAACAAAATTTGTAATTCTTTGAATTCAGAAATAATTTAAATTTGAAAACCTTAAAAATGAAAAGCCTCCGACTTCAAAGAAATAAATATTCGTAAAAACAAAAAAAGCTTAAACAATCAATTTTTCGCATTTTTGGTGCTCTTAAAAAAATTAACGAAACCTTCCAAGGCAACGAGCGACACGCACATTATACAACTTATCTTATGTGTTGATGGCAGAAGTTCCATCACTTCGAATTTTAACTTTTCGAAAAGCTGCTGCATTTCTCGAGGAAGCGAGTGAAGAAGAGGAGAAGGAAAAAGTCAATTCGATGCTCGAATCTTAAAAAATGCTTCTTAAAATTGCTCAAAATATCTCTCTCTTCATTTTTTTCTTTCTCAGACTTTCTTCTTTTATTTTCTCTTTCCCCGATGAAATGAAGCTTAATGATCAAATGAAAATGAAAAGCATTCCGATTTCAAAAAGCTGAACTACAATTGAGAGGGAGAAAGTAATCGCGCTCAGCTCACTTTTCAAAACTTCGACAATTGAAATTTTAACTCTTATCGAATAGAATCGAGAATAAAATTAAATAATTGGAAAAATGAAGGCATAAAATTAAAATAATTCGCAAGCGCTTTTCTACTTTCTCCAAGGATCGGGAGGAATGGCTTTTGAGAAAGGAATTGAAACGCAGCAGACCTGGTAGTTTCGGTGATCATTTTCAATATATTTCAATAACGGTTGATCAACAATAAAATATATACATCATCTTAGAGAGCGGAACGGCTAATCCGATTCGACAGATTCGGGTCGTTCCTCGAAAGTTTCAAATTTTCGAACTCTAGACAAAATAACTAAAAATTACTTATCAAAACTCAACAAAATTTTTCAAAAAACTAGACTCGACTTTTAAACTTTGGGGAATTAATTCTGAATCTCCCGATCCCTTCTCGATTCTGTCGAATATTTATTTTTCAACCGCACACTGACTTATGGCAGTTTGGAGCTTTCGAGTCTGGACTGAATTCCACAGGAATGTCAGTTTTCATTTTGTTAAGCTCAGAAATTGATCAATTTCTGAAAAACAATATTTGAAACATCTTTTAAAATTTAAGCTCTAAAAAAAATTTGTTGACTAGCTTAAATCAAAAATAATTTCCTTAGGAAATATTTCTGCGAAATTGTAAAACTTTTTTTTTTTTTGAAACTGACAATCCTGGCATTTTAAATATTTTATTTCGTTGTAATTTGTAACGCTGATGTTCATTTTTTTGCAATAAATGCTTTAATGAAACTAGCAGTGCGCGGTCGATCGTTTGTGATCTTTTCTTTGTTTCAAAGTCAGGGAGAAATAAAATCTTAGATTTTTTAAGACTTAAAGCAATTTCAAGTTCATTCTTTATGTAAATAATTGTCTATATACTCTTTTTTAGTTTACCCTGGTTAAAAAAAATTGAAACTCTATTTCTTCCCTTCATCCTCGATTTATCGATCACTCATAGGAAATTATATCTACACCAACGCAACGCACTTATAAGGAATATCATACATCTTTTTTAAGTTATGTTCGCTTCACAATTACACACTAATCTCTGGCCTTTGCCAATTCACCACAAAAACATAATCTTTCTAAAACTGAGATAGCCATCATTTTTCTTTTAGAAAATAATGCTTTTATAGTTAAAAATAATTATTATAAATTAGACAATTGATTAGGTTACTAAATAAATATAATGTAATTTTTTTGATAGGATATGAAATTTAATATAAACATTTTTCCAAAAATATAGACTAGAAAATGATGGCTAATTTCAGCCTCAATCAGCTTTCGAAATTCATTTTCTATAGAATTATTAATTTTGTAATATTTCAATGTTCACCTCAGATCTTGATAAATATTTTTTTACCCATCCAAGAGAAGATCCAAAATGATCGATTCCTAACTCTATCTTCGCATTCACTACTTTCACCTAAGACTACGCTCTTGATTCGAAAAAGTAGACCAAAATGCTATTTACACAATTAGTCACACGACGGTCGTCAATCGAGACTTTACTTGAAAAATTTTGGATATTTAGATTCAGGTACAATTTTTAATAGTTTCCATAATTAAATTTGTAAAGAACAAATTTAAAACTATTTCCATATTTTTAATATTTTCAATTTGGAATTAAACTTTAAGAACTTCTTTTAAAGATTATATTCAAAAAATTCGAATTTAAAATTTCAATAATTTGAATTCGAAATGAATTTAAATTTTAAAACGTCTAAATTCAAAGACATTTAAATAGAATAAAGTCCACGTTTAAATCCGAAAAATTGGAACGCAATCCAAATTTGAAAATGTCAAATACGAAAAACTGGAAAGTTTTCTAAATCACAATTACAAGCCTTGAAATTCCCATTTATTAACAGCCTTCGAATTTAGAAGAAATTCATTATCGTTCCAACTCGGAACAATCCCAAATTTTTAAAATATTTAAATTGAAAAGTGCTCTTCGAAAAACGGAAAGAAATCCTTTGACACCCTTGAAAAGAATTCTTTTAATGCAGAGAAGCATTCAAGAAATTAGAATCTTTCGGATAATCCCAAATTCGAATTCCTCAAACTGCCTCAAACTTAAATTCCATCGACTCTAACTAAATCTCAAAACTCATCATATCAAAATAAAATTTTTTAATCTCAAAAACTCGATATTTTCTCCAAAGTAAAAAAAAAAAGAAAAGAGAAGATTTTCCAAGTCGATTAGTTCATCGATTCTCATTCGCTCAGACAACTTTCATCTACCTTCAGCCTTCTCGTTTTCCGAACGAGAAAGTGAAACGACTTTATTTAACTTTATAGAACTCTAGCGCATTCGGGAAGAATCGCTCAGTTCTGATTTTTAAAATTCTCTTGAATTTTCAATGTTTCAGTTAAATGAATTTGATCCCGTCGCGGAATAAATGGTTGGTTCACTTGCTCGCAATGCCTTTGGAAGGTTTCGGCTTCGCTAGGCATACATAGCCGGCACTCACGTCGCATCCGGAGACCAGGAGGTTCATGAGAACGCTGTTGGACTGTTGCGATGAGGCAATTTTGGACCCAGTCCCCTTTCCAAATCTGACGCGATTACCACCGTTATCGTCATGGCCACAATCAACGTCTCCACAAAGAATCCCACCACCACCGTCACTAACACCACCTACGCTTACAGCATCCTTACTGTTTTGAACCCTCGTTTCCAACTGGTTTTGCCAACTTTTAGGACCGTCTGAGGTAACGAGACGTTGGAGAAGCTGGCTTCCTTCTTGCAGACCAGAAATTACATTAACGGGGACCTCCATACTGTCACTCTGATCGCATTTTATGCGTTTGTATTCGTTTGGCGGCCTCACCGAGCATACGTGGACTCGTTTGTTTGATCGCTCACTGGAAAGGCAATCCGATTCGAGATCTTTGCCTAGGGAAATCAAATTATCAGTCATTAGGTGAAATTTTCAGGCTTTAGGATTCTGGAACACAGATTCGGAATCTATCGAAGTTGAAACACGTTTGTTCTGAATACTCTTTATGAAAAACAAAAAGTTCAAAATCTAACTTCAAAATTTCAGTTTCGTTTTACGCATAAAGTATTTCAATTAGACATTTTTTGTATTCATACTTCTAGTTCAAAACAGAGTACACCTACAGAGCGAAAAGATATCTAATTCTAATATTTGGTGAGTAAACTGAAAAGATTGAATTTTGTGATTAAACTTTGAACCCAAAACACCAAGACTTTTAAAAAGAGAAAATAAAAAAAAAACATATAGATATTAATTTAAAAAGGGTATCCAGAAAAGCCCAGATTTAAAATTCCCCGGCTTTTCTGACCATTAATCACCCTATCTAAAAAATATAAAGACTCATATTTGTAATTGCAATTAAAAATCATCTAACCATAAAGCCATCAAATTCCGATAAAATCTAATTAATTACAATACTCACCTCTGGCTCGAATTTGGCCGAGAACTTGTGCAGGATTGACGAATCCTCCGCCGTGGTCTTCAAATTTCTTCCCACTCGATTCATTTTTTAAGAGTTGAGCCAGACTGGAATTCTTTTTTTCTTCCTCTATATCGTTAATCCTGAAATAAGACATCAAAAACTTTCGATAAAGTAAAATTTCAAAGAGAAATTAACAAATGAATTCCTCCTTTACTTTCTAAAGCACTGATATATATATATATATAGATTAAAAAAATTCTCTTAAAAATTCTTACCATTTCGATTTTTTATCGTTTAACTGTGTCGGACCCCACATGACCATATCGTTATTTATAAGTAAATCTAGTGCTTCATCCTGATCTGACATCGGGATGTACGGAGCTCTAAGAGCCAACTCGTCATTTGTCATCACGTCGGTTATGCTCAGCATCAGCATTTCGTCTTCCGAAAAGCCGTTGCCACTTCCATTTGGACTACAAAGTGAATCTATGCTTCGTTCTGGACTCTGAAAATGAAATTATAAACTTAGATGTAAATAAAAGAATGGTTTTAATTGTCATGATGGTAAAATAAATTACAAAAATGACAGTAATTGAAATTTAAAAGAATCAAGGTGTGACCACTAAAAACTAAAAAAAATTTCAGGTTTACAAAAATCTTTCCCGGTAATTAAATTAAAATTAGAAAACTCTTAACAGAAAAAATATTTGACAGAAAATTTTCTATACCAAAAAATACCCAATACTGTTAAATTTCTAACGAAAAATTTGACTAAAAATTCGAATTTAAGGGCATGTGATACTTTACCGTAAGAACAAATTAGTTATACCAATTATACATTCATAATAATAAATATTTTTAGTAAATAAGAGTCAATAAACTTTCGTCTCTTCGAGATGAAGGTTTATTGACTCTCATTTGCTAAAAATATCTATTATTATTTATGTATAATTGGTATAACTAATTAGTTCTTATGATAAGGTATCACATACCCTTAATAATATTCACATACAAAAAATATATAAAATTACATGATTTAAATTTGAAATTCAACAATTTTAGGCTCTTTAAATACTATTTTTTTGAAATAAGTACATTCATGAGATTTATTAGTATTTTAAGAAATTTTAAGTGATTTCACGAGTGATGGAGAGTAAATTTACAACATTTTTCGTTATTTTTCAATCGTCCAAATAATTTAGTCCCGAAAATAAAAAATTACCCTGCTTTGAGTTGGCGAGTGAAGTTCAGTGTTATCACTCCCTCGACTAGAAGAATCTCGATAAATAAAAGGATCACGATCCGGAAGTGAGACATCGAGATTCTTGCTTTTTAGGGAGTCCTCAAGAATAGATTTTTCCGTATTTCTGAGACCAGAATCCCCAAAATCGTCAACAGGCAGTTCTGCCTGGAGTTCTGGACTCAAAAGTGGACAGTAGCTTTCACTTTCGAGAATAAATTCGTCCAGCATGTCCGAAAGGAAAGGAGGATCCTCGAGAGGCACACAGACATCGCCAGCGGTAGGTGCCAAATGGGTCAAATCCTCCGGTTCATCTTTCAACACTAAAAAATAGGAAAAATTTTTCATTACTAGGAATTCATATTATTTTTTAATCGTCAACATGATACTCGCATTTACGGAACCACAATTATCCGACTTTGAAAGCGAATGTTGAACAATCTGGCAAAATATAAAAATAAAATGAGTTTAAAGCAAATAAAATACATTAGGTGAATATTTTAAATGGGTGAATTCAAAAGAGAAAAAAAAAGAAATGATTCAGCGATTAAAATGGATCTAAATTTCAAGGAAGGTTTAGAGAAAGTTCGAAGATCTCACGCTTTCAGATATAAGTTCAAATAATTGTATAAATGAAAACATTCACATTTTTTTCAACGAATAGATTGACGAGAAACAGTTACTTGTTCCATGAATAAATGCAAAATTAAAACAAATAATCAGAACCACAAGCAAGGTTTATAATATATTTACATTTTAAAATGTAATTTTTCATAGATTTATAAACTTTTGATATGTGAATAATCTAAGATGTCATTTCTTAATTGCACGCAAAAATACAGAAAACAATTAAATTGAAAACTTTAGACTTCAATTTATGTTTTGACCGATAATTTCTTAGTAAAATAATCTTTTAAATGCAGTTTTAAATGATTTTCATTTGACATTCTCTTAAATTTCTAATTTTCTTTAATTTGTAGTTACTTTAAGTGTGTTCGATTGAATTTTTAACTTTAAAATTAAATCTCCACATTTTGCTAGAACGAAAAAAAGCTTCCTTTTATTATTTTTTTATGTAAAGCGAAGAATATATTTATTTTACACCTTTACCATAAAAAGTGCATATTAGAATTATACTTTTTTCGCTCTATACGCACACTTTCTACATATTTAAAAAATAAATAACAATACCAGTGTTGATTACTCGACGTAAATAAGGATGACAACAGAAGGCACATTTATACAACTATCCAAATTCAATTTGATCCAAGTTTCATATTGTCGAAAATCAAATTATGTAAATCTTATTTGGCATAATCTTCGAAATATTATTTTACATAATTGTTATATTTCCAAACTTTCCTCGCACAATAAGATGTATATCCTATATTCATTTCATTCGATTCGAATCACCATGTTTGTTTATTGCTCCGAATTGTCAGAATTTTATACTGGAATTTGAAATAACTCCGTCAATTCCGATTGGCTAATTTTGAATTTCGTACAAATAATCGGACCAATCAGGCATAAGAAGAATGGCGCGAAATTCAAAATCAGCCAATCAGAATTTTTCATTCGAATTTAAAATAATTCTGATTGGCTAATTTTGCATATTGTATAATCCGACCAATCAGGAATAAGAATAATGGCGCGGAATTCAAAATTAGCCAATCAGAATTTTTCATTCGAATTTGAAATTATTGATTGGCTAATTTTAAAATTTCGTGACAATCTTTTGTCGGATTGGTAGTTTATATGCCCAATAACAATTCGGTAAATGATTATTCGAAAAGGTGGGGATTTTATGAAAAATGGCGATTTCAAGTAAATCTTTGGTTATGTAGTATGTGCCTATTCGTTAATATAGAAATTTTGTCGAATGATTAATTATTCGAATAAATGAAAAATATGACAAATGCGAATTCATGCAAATTTACTCATGTCAAGAAAATGTTTTGTGCTTTCATGGCCGTTGTTAAAACTAAGTGAGTAATGAATCCATAAGAATAATACGTCGCAAGTCCAATGACTGGAATTTGAAGAGATTAAAATTTCTAAAAGAGATTGTGAATTTGAAGAGATTAAAATCTAATAAAATCGAAAATCGACTGAAAATTTTATTCTCAGACATTAATGGCCACTCTCTTTCAAATTTAAAGTAGAAAATTAAATGAAAATTCCATTATAAGATAGATAACACGTAAAAATGGAAAATATGTATGTCAATAAAGAAGGAAATATTTTATACCGCCTGGGAAAGAAATATTTTAAAAAGAAAATAGAAAATGATGAGTAAGTAATTTCGTATTTGTTTTTTGAATTGAATAACTTGAATTAAAGATTTATACTTACTGGTGAGGCCAGGTTGATCTTCACTGAAGGTAAGAAAGCCTGTGTTCATGTCCTTGGTACGAGGTGCAAAGATACTCGCGGTTGCTGTTTGTGGTGATGATCTGTTATCTACTTGCGGTAGTTGATTTGGTTGATACTGATTGATTTCGAAAGGCGAGTCAGCGAGAGGATAGCGACAATTTCCGACGATTTCAGCTATAGGGCGGCTGCATTGATTAATTGGTTCCAAATCAACCTCTAATTTATTCTACAAAAAAAACAACATTCACATTATTGTATCACCTCGCAATATCAAAATAATAATTTTTGAATAGGTCCCCTATTATAATTTGTTGCAATTATTAAGTTCGATTAATTAAAATACCATATACTTTAAATACGAATTGTTTTGAATTCGTATTTAAAAAATACGAATTCAAAATAAATACTACATACCTCTGAAAATTACCAAAAAAACAGAAATTTCTAAAAATAAATTAAAACCCACCTGAATTGGAGGCTGGATTTCCTTTTGGATTGGATTGGAATCCTGGTTTTCTTTTTGAGTATCTTTATTTTCAGCCAACTTGAAGATATTTTCCTTCTCGATTTCCTTTCTCGATTTATCCACAAACTGGAAATGTGAAGCTGTCACCGCCAGCGGCTTGACTTTTTGGATTTTTGGGGTCGGAACTGATGCCAAAATTATTGGCGTGTCCAGAAGATTCACAGCTTCTAAAAGTGGGGGACGAAGGACTGAATCGAATTGTTCCGAAAGCTGATTTTCCTTAATTGAAGCGCTTCGCGCCTCTAATTGGCGAACGCTGTAAATTTCGTCTTCACGCTCCACGCCACTAAAATAAAAATTTTTTAAATTAATAACTGATCAATTTTGATCCAAAAAGATTATTTAGAAAGAATATATCAAAGGAAAAATTACAACAATGTTTTTCGATGGTTCAGTTCATTTCGAAAATATTATTCCTAATATATAGAACTGGAAGACTACTGAAATTAATTGGATTTTATCAAAGAGAATAATTAATTTATCGATTATAGAAGAGGGTCGAAAAATATGATGCAAAAAGCATTTTAAATCAGCGAGATTGACGTAACTGGCTCTAAAATCGAGAACTAAACTGTCTTTAACCCATCGTAACGACTCGATAATTGTGTACAATTGACCTGGTGCATATCACCCTTCCAAGATATAAATCAGGATGCAAAACTGGTCCATTTCCCATAAATGACCCACTTTTTAAAATCTCAAACCCTCAATTTATACTTTAACTTTAAATTTTTTCGATCAGGGCGAAAAAGTTCTTTTAATATTATCTTTAGATTGCTTTCAAGTTTAAAAAATTATAGTTGGATTTTTAAATTGAAGCTCTTTTAGAAATCAGGCGTTTTCTCTAATTCAGTACCTTCTAAATTTTTAGTTTTAAAATGTATTTGCTATTGAATTTTGATTCCTTCGAAATGTAGATCGTTTTATTTTAATGTTTAAGATTTTTAAATTTAAAAATAAAACTTCAGAATTTTTTGGATTCCTTAGAAGTTGAGTACTTCGGCTCTGACTATCAACTAAACGAAGATTTTATTTCAAGGTGTGGAGATGGCCGACGATGATGAAACCGTCAAAGTGGTTTGCTTCTCTACTTGCGCATGGTATGTTTGGCGCTCGTTGCAGTCCTTCCGATTCTCGAACGAGAACGAATGTTAAAACCTATGATCTAATCAGCATCAATATCAGCCAGTGAAATATTTGCAATCTTAAAGTTTTGATTTCAAATGAAATTTGATATTCCAGCGCCCTACATCAAATCATAAAAATCAAAATCAAAAAAACGTTCCACACTTAAAAATTGTTCAAATTTAGAAGCAGTACGAATTTGAAATTTAAGAATTAAAATTTGTGATTTAAGAATTTAAAACAATTAAAATAAGGAAGAACCCTTTTTAAGGAACCGAAATTGAATAACAACAAAATTTTAGCTCCTTTAAATTTAATGTGGAATTTGGAAGCAATCCAAATTTAAAAGCTTTTAAAATCAATAAAAAAACTTTGAAAGAATAAGAAGTGTAAAAATAAAACTCATGGGATTAGAAGTAAATCTCACAAAAAAAACCTTAAAAAACTACTTGTAATTATTCCTATTTCGACTAAAAATACAATCTTCAATGACACGATTCACTCCATTTGCATAACTATGGTACTTAATACATAAGTCAATTTAGATCAAGTGAGGAGATGATTCTCATACCAGATACATATTTGATAGTATGTACTGAATTTTGCATAAGTGTTACTAAGACTTAAAAATTCTTTAGAGGATCTATTTTGATATTTCAATATTTTTTTATAATTATAAAAAAATAATTTTATTAAAACACATCCCATTTAATTTCTTTTATTCTTAAACAATTAGAACTATATTTAAGTTCATCACATTCATATTTTTAGCCCTTCTGTATCCTTGGGTCTTATATTTTGGGCCTTTTTGTTTCATAACTGGGCCTTACATTTTGGGTCTTTTTTAACTATTTTTGTGGTTTTGAGACTTATTGTTAGCCTTGTATTTAGATCTAAAATTTTTTGAACTTACTTTTGACCTTGTGGTTCTGGCTCTTATTGATTCAAAAATTTTTAAACAAGCTAACTTAATCCACTTATCTTGAATAAATAAAACAATTACCTTCTTTGGATCTCAGCTAATTGAAAATTAATTAAAAAAAACATTAAGAGATTCAATTATTTAATAATCGCAAATAAGGGATACAAATTCATGCAAATATGAAGAGTAAATATTGAACAAACAAATTCAACAAGCCAAAGCCTATTATTAGAGTTATCACGCGATTGAATAATGGGATGAATATTTTATATATAGCTTTTGTCTTATTAGTTTCATATATCGTCCAGAATCAAGCCGAATTTTGTTTGACAAATTTAATTCCTATTTTGTAAAGTAAAAATGAGACTCGATTTTTAAAATTCTTTTTAAAAACTACAGCAATAAAAAATTAAATTGTTTTTAAAATATGCTTTTATGTATAAAATTAAATATATATTGAACATGTCAAACAGTCACATTGATCCCAAAATATGATTTGTTTTTTCGCCCTAGCGTGCTACTCCGATTGATTTCGTTGTACTTGGCGAACTTCCCATTTTCAAATCTCAACACTTCATTCTTATTCTCTTTTGCATTGCTTTTCCTGTAGATTATACGACTTCCTTTTCACTTTTCCCGAGTTTACTTTGAATATATCTGTCGTGCAGTCAAAATTTATCAGAGAACAGACTTTTGAGACTTAATTTACATTTACGATTTCATTGATTGCCATCTTTACTTTACGAATTTAATTTTTTACGAATTTAATTTGTTGCGAATCAAATGTAGCTTCGATTAGAAATTTAATTTAGAAGTGAGGTAGATACATTTTCAGTTTTATTTGTTATTTTATTTACATAGGTTTTATTAATTTTAACTGTTTAAGTGATTTTTAAATATTGTTTACTATTAGGAGTTTCAAGAATGAAGAGAAGAGATTAATTCACTTCAAGGCTTAGATACAAATTTTTTTTGTTGAGATGCTGAGAATAATAACCGTTTATTTTGTTTCTTTACCTTGGATCTAATCTACTTGTTCAATGAACCTGATCAAAAATTGTTGCTTATGGAGCAGAACAAAGTATTATAAACTAATCAATCAATCTATAATTTATATTTCTAAATGATCTCTTTTAGCCAATAAATACTTATTATAATTAGACAAAATTAAGCATTTGCTTCAAAATTTGAATCAATTTCCATTAAAAAAATATAATAAAAGTTTCCATTTAAATTTTTAATTCCAATTTTTTTTTAAAACAAAAATGAGATTAGTTTTGCAATGTGAGGAGCAAAAAAAATTATGATTTTCAACAAAAGAAATTAATTTTCACCCTAAAAAGTAAATTTTCAATAAATAAAATTAATTGCCATAGAAAAATAGTTGAATATCCAACTAAATAAAAAGGGAAAAGGGGAATTTTCTTGAAAACAGGTATATGAGGCCTATTTTCTATTTAAAAAATCCAACATTTGTCGGCTTTCAAGTTTAGAATGTAAAGAATGAAGAATGAAGAATGAAGAATGAAGAAATGAGCCCATAATCAGGGTTGTTTTTTGGCAAGGAACGGATGTCATTGCTTTCTGGCAAAGGACCAAGTGGCATATTTGTAATCAAATGAGCAGTTTCTTTGATTAAGATAAATCATTGGATTGAATCAAATAAAGCAAATGTTGACAGTCGGATAAATGCTCGACTTCTAAGAGAGGAAGTCTTCGATTATAGCGACGATTGTTGAATGTTGGAAGGTTTGAAAAGACAAATTTACTGGAGCTGAGTGAGGCATGAAACCTAGATTGCATGAAGAAAAAAAACAAATAATTGTATTTGCAAATTTGTATCATGGATAGTTTTCATTTGTATATTCAGCTGTTTGGATATGTGTCATCTGGAAATTTGCAATCCGAGATTTAAATAGGGTGGTCCGGAATTTCAAGAAATTAAAAGTCAATAAAGAAGGAAGTCAAAATTGTGCAGAGGGAATAAAATTGACCCACGTGCTCAATTGCGCAAGGAACCCGGCTGTTGGCCGTCACTCTATTTTTAGTAAATACTGCTACATATTTAACCTGTCCTAACCCTCGTCAGTGACTATCTGCCACATAAACAAGCGAAACACGTCAACCAGAAGAAACCACACAAATTGGCAAAAGTGCACTTTCTAAGTACAAAATTACTGCGAGGATGTACGCTTTTCTATTCATTTCGAATTATTCATAGCTCAGCATTTTTTCATTAAATCCAGACAGTAGCATACAAGTAATACTTTTTATTTAACTATATAAAATGAGGCATTAATGAAAATAGAGTATTTTTACTTAAAAGCTTTAAAATGAAGAAAAAAAACCTTGATTGTCAATCAAACTTCATAAAAATTCTTGAGAATTTAAATACACTGAAATCCGAGTAACCACAGAAAAAGAATAGAAGAAGTATCAACCAAATTTCGAACCAAAGAATTCGAACCAAAACTTCAAAAGTTTTAAAATTGGAAGAATTCGAATTTCAAAATCCTCCAAATTTAAAGAATCTGAATTTGGGTTCAGTCCAAATTATATTTTTAAAATATTCAAAGCGCTCGAAATTAGAATGATTGTGGACTTACAGCTCCAGGTTTTCAAAACTATGAAATTAAAGAAAATCCAAAGAAAATCCTTTAAATTACAATCAGTTTAATTCTTTCAATATTGGAAATAGTTTGGCACGTAATAATCACTGAATGGAAACGTGGAAACGAAGGTTGGAAAAAAGATTGCTTATCACCTATCTATATAAATTCCAGAACAATTCATCAAATTCGAAAATTCTTGACTCATAAAGTTCAAGGTTGACGTCCACACTTTATTTCAGTTGACAATCAGAGCTTCAATTTTATTTGCCCATGTCAAGACCGTCATTTCAGAGAAATCCAGGTTTGACGGAACGAGAATGAAAAATGTTGTTTCAGAGCTTCAAGAATTCAACGAAGTGAATTTTTTATGACCCCTTCCCAAGGGAGAAATCATTTGCGAACCACATTACAAAGAGTGGAAATTTCTTTTTTCTGATTGACTCTTTTTTTATATCAAACCTTAAGGATGTTAGACCCAAGTGTTAAGCTCCAAATTCCATTCTCCATTTTACTCAACGAAAATTATAAATAAATATTTTTTCGCTATTTAATTTCGATATTTTTTGCATTGCAATATTTTTATTTTACTTAAAAAATATTTAAATTATATATTTTCTCGCTCTGCACGCATAATTCTAGTTAAAAATTGATTATTTCTACAGAGGGAAAAAGTTCTAATTTTAATATTTGTATCTGTTAAGTAAAACGAATAAATCGAGTTTTTAGATTGGAACTTGGCTCCAACACTCTTAATTTAAAAGGACTTTGGAAATACGAAAGCTTTCGACATTCAAATTAAACAAAAAAAAAATCTCAATTAAAACGACATAATTAAATAAACAGAAAATATTTTAAAATGTAACTGAAGAGATATAATCTGTCAGTCTCAGGATTTGTTTATGCTTAAGGGCGATTTTACGTAATGAAAATCAACTGAGCTTGAATAGTGATTGTGACGAACTCGATCGTTTATTTTCTGACAATGAATGGTACGATCGATTGCGAGAGCGAGAGATAGATATAGATGTATATATTGTACATACAACTCAGGTAATACAAAACGGAGTGTATCTCTTATGTAAAAGCAACGACGGCACCACTAAAGTAATAAACGGGTGTTTGCCAATTTTCAATGAGCGCTATCGACCTTCCCCCATTATTTAATCCCATGCGAAGCACGTGCACCCAGATAATGAACATCATGCCATGTTTTGAATCTATTCGAATCAGGCTTCCTTCGTTTATCGTCTTCAATCTCAGAAATTTTCCCTTTATCCAAATTATTACAAGAAACGCGGTATAATTAACACAAATGATTATTTTATTTAGCTTCTACTTTTATTATTATTATTATTATTATTATTATTATTTAATAGAAAAAACTCGTCTGTACCATGAATATTGAAAATTAAATTATATATAATTACTTTTTTAAAATGTATCCCAGAGAACATTTTAAAAATTACCGACTACTCAATTCCAGGAAATTTCTCATGACTCGAGTGTAAGACGATCTTTGACTAAGCTGACATGCAAATATTGACTGAAATAGAATCAATACTTTAGTAAAATATTTTTAAAATACAGCAAACGAAAATCAACATACTTTACTTAGTCTTCCTATTTTTATTCATGTGATATTTTCACGTGCTCGTTTTAATTTACATGCTAACAAGACGATAATGATGAAGTAAAAATTACTTCCGAGTTGGCGGATTAGAAAGAAACTTGCACTAGAGAAACTTGAAAAACGGATTTTTTCTGGAATTGTTTATAAATTTTGAAAGGCTTTAGAAATTTAGAAATATGTATACTCAAATAACAATAAATTCCAACACAAGAAACCATTAAAAAATGAACGAAACTTGGACCAGACCATGAACTAGAACTTCCTAAACTCAAAACGCAAGTATTCGTAAACAATTTTGGCAATCACGAAAATAACACGTGAAGTGATAATTCTCACTGTGTATTTAATACCGGTTATCATATCTCTAGCCAACTTCCATTTATTCCTTCTTCCCCCTCTGCTTCCAACCAATCACCTCCATAATTTACAATCCACTCAATTCAATTCTTCGAACTCAAATTACAGCTCATAAAGTAGCCTTAAAACGACTAGTTTTTCCTCACTATCATTAATTATCTTCCACAATAAAGCTCTTCCTATCTTCCTCTCTAATCCTCATCACAAGATCCTGATTAAACCCCAAAGCGAGAAAGAAGTCTCCACAACAATCCCAAAAAGAAAAAACCCCAAAGTATAATGTTTAATTCTGTATCTAAGAATTATATTTTTCAGTGAAGATCTTTTCGAAATCGTTGCTTTGTTCCTAATGATATTTATATGCCCTAATCAAAAATAAATATCATTGATTCAAAACTCGGTATTAAAGAAGTCCCTAAACAAATCTACCTATGATCTTCAGCTTCTTTGGATCCAATCATGAATCTTCCTCATCAAATCTCTCGAATTCTGATCGGATTCTTCCTTTCAAATGGAATTTTTTCAAAAATTCTTCAGATCGATGTCCTCTCCTTGGCGCTGCAGCTGAACTTAAAAATACAACTTCTCTTGCATATGAATCCCTTCTTAAAAATACAACAACTCTTCTTAAAAATATCACTCCTCTTTACAAGCGTAATTCGTGCATCAGTATCACGTGATGAGGTGATATCCGAAATTTTCCTCGGATCGTCCCTGAGGCGTCCCACGCGCGTATCACTCGATCCCTTGGATCATCGCTTCCCGCCACGAATTCATATCGTTTCCACTCGTTAGATCCACTTTGAATTCTATCGCTCTCTCTCTCTCTCTCTCTCTCTCTATCCCTCTGTAGCCTCTCCTTTCTCGTCTCTCCTCTCTCCTCAAACACCCCTCGGTCCTTCGACCAACTTACATAATCACAACTGATATTTATATTGTCTCTTACGAACCGAGATGTAAATTGATGTCGCAACTCGACGATTCGATTTATCGGACCATCTCATCGATCCAGTTTCTGCTCATCAGTTCATCATTTTCAATCTAAATCTCTCATTTTGCTCTTGCAATTCTTCTTCTTGTTGGTCTTCAGTTTTCTTCAATTTGAATCAATTCTTTCTAAAAGGAATCAATTCTTTTCAAACCTAAGCAATTCGTTCTTGAATCTCTCCTTATACTGTTTTCAATTAAGTGAGTCAAAACCTCCAACTGTGTTAAATCCCCAAAGTGGTCCCAGATCTAAATTTGAAAATCTACAAAAGTCCTTTCTTCCTCCTCATCTCTAAAGTTAGCTTTACATCAATTCCTGCAAACTTTAAATCACAGAGCATGTAACACTTGATCAGCTGATCTCAGACTGGTCCCTCAGCTTTAAAATCTTGTTTTGACTCTGTCGACTCTTTTTGCACTTGTCTCCTTTTTTCTGTTGCACTCTTATTTTCGACTCTTATTTCTTTGACTCGATCAGTTTCTGAGAGGAATGGAAGCACCTTGGGGTGGATTTTGGGAAGGGTAGGAGGATTTTAGCGGTTCGCACACGCACTTTCGCACTGCCTCGATCACTGAAAAGTCTCTGCTCACTGGTGAGCTTCTGAGTTTGGCTAGAGTAGAGAGAGACTTGAGACTCGAGTATCAGACAGGCGCAAACGTACTTTAAGCTCCGAGTTCTGTTCTCTCACATGCTCGGTGCTCTTTAGGTCGCACGCGCGTGTGTCGTAACCCCCCTCTAAAGCGGAATCGACACCTCGATGTCTCATGTCCACAAGAGTTTTAGAGTTTGAATCTGACCAAGAGGAAGATAGTTGAAGTACATGCTGGGTACTAAGAAAGATTATTATATACATATACCAGTCTTGTTTATAAGTGATAGAGGTATTATTGTTGATGGGCAAACATTTGCGACCAATTGTTGTAGCTTCAGACTTGATAAGAGAAATTTCAGTATTTGCTTTGAGTTTGAAATGAGAAGACCTAAAGAGCTGAAGAGTTTCGAATGCTGATTTGATAGCTGCCAGAAGGAATGATTCTCTTATATTGTATCGTATCTGCATTGTCGTGGAGATCAAGGTCGAGCGTGCTTTATTCTTCATAGAATGCGTTGAATATTTGGATGCTGCACTAGAATTAATTCTACTAATGTACTCTTCTTGATCTCGTCTAGACTTCTTCTTGATCTCCTCTAGAGTTCTTCTAGACTTCTCTAGACTTCTAGCTTTCAAGTTGGAAGAGGAACTTCATTTTCAATTAAAAATATGACATCCAAAAACGATTCCACACAATGCAGCCGAGTAATAAGATTGTCACATTCAAGTTTCTTAAATACTTTTAAATCTTTAGAGATTATTTATATACTTTAAATAACCGAAAATTCCACAAAATCCCTTAAAATCTTTGAGAGAGAGAGCGAGAGAGACAAAATGGAGCAAACGGTTGGGAATCGAAGCAGCTTTAGGTGGTTCCACCCTCAATGTTTCGCAATCTCAAACTCTGGGTCTTATTTCTCTTCCCTCTCATCCTTAAATCATTTTTTTTATCTCGCCGAGTCACTCTTTATTTGTGACTGTCTTCTTCGAAAGATATGATAATGATTCTAATAATCTTTTCTGCATTATTTAAAACATCCCCTTTGGGAAACTTAAAATTTGGTCTACAAAGATGTCAAAATGAAATTTTCACACGATTGACATTTTATCAAACTCCGAAGGTACCAATTGCAGATTCTAAAATAAAAATAGAAATAAAGGTATTATGGCTTTCATAAACAAAAATTGGTTTTAACTTGAATATAATTTCACTTCCTTCAATCAAAAATAATGATTCTGTTTATTTCTACCTTGCGAATGTGAATGACTATCCAATCAGTTAGTTCGTGTGATAAATATGCGAAAATTCCCTGCTTCTGAACGTAACTCTTTGAATCGTTGCCAATGTTTATGAGAGTGTTAATGAAAAGACATTTTCTATTTCAACGCCTCTGTGCATGACACTGAGAGGTGTACAACTAAGTATACAATGTAAATTAAGTAAATAGAAGAAATACACATGAGACTTCAAAAAGTGTAAAGCTCTATCATTATCTATCATTTATAAATGAAAAATTAAACTATTCCCAGAAAAATTTGTAATGGACTTTAATAAATAAATTGAGGGCAAATCATTTATCCAATTTAAGCTAATAGTCTTCTGAAAGCTCTAGAAAAAATTATTAGATTGTCATTGCGGAAAATAAATTGTTTAACGAAATAAAAGAAAATATTTACTAAAATTTATAAGATATTAATAGTATCGACTGAGTAAAGTTCTGAAAATTTCGATTAAGACCAAGGCTTTGACTTTTTTTGTTGATCCCGGAAAATATTAGATGTCTGTAAACGTTTGAGAAGATTAAGGTCTTCGAACTTCGACCCCTTTAAGAAAAATATCGTTCTTCAGCGATCTTAATACATAATTATCATCCAACTTGATGCTCTTTCAAAAAAAAAAAAAAAACTTTAGACAAACGTGCATTCCCTTCTTTCTGTAGGGGAAAAAGATATAAAGAGGTCTTGATTTGACTCGAAAAACGAAATATTAAGATAATAATTCAGTTCTAAGATATTTAAAATATTTAGTTTAAAAGTTTCTTTTTGGTAAGAAAGAAAAAAAGCCGAATTGAAATTTTTAGTATTAAATTTTAATAGGTCTGAAAATGTTTCATTGATTTTAAAGGAAAGTTTTTTAAAGAATGTTTTGATATCAAGAAGTCAGAAGTAAGAGTCTTCGAAATTGATAAAGTTACAATGTCCAATGTAAAAGTTTTTATGAGAAAGGAGAAAATAAAAGATAACAGGAAAAATTTCATTAGAAATTGGATTAATTATCAAAGAACACAGAATAATTCTAATGATTTCAAAGAATATTCACGAATTGAAAAGAATTAATAATAATTTAAAGATATTAACAAGAATTACAAAAAATAATAAATGAACAAGAATGCACGAAAATTCAAGATAAATTCTAAAAAATTTACAAGAATTACAGAGCATTCCAAAGAATTCAGAAGAATTAAAAAAAATTAAAAGGATCTGATGAATACTAAAAAAGTTGTCAAAATCTAAAAGAATTCTTAGGAATTCAAGGTGAATTTAAAACAATCCAATTTCTTCAAGTTTATAGTAAAAATTAAACATCTATAATTTTTCTTCTAAATTGAATAAATATTTACAAAGCACCTAAAGAAATAAAATCTCCAGGAGTATAAAATTACTTCTAGTATTATGATACCATTTCTAAGGTGTAAATTCTAAGACTGAAAGTTAAACTCTCTTATTGTTCTCAATCCAGTTGGTGACAATTTTTTTCTCCTCACTCTTATAGAGAAAATGGGATCGAAAGGTGAAATGAAATAAGAGACAGGGCATTGCCTTATTGTTAGAAGAAGTTATAAGGTGAAACTTTGACCGCTCAGAAAGAAAATTTGCCCACGCAGACTTCCTTTCCCAAAGCCATTCCTAAAGAAATCCAGGAAAATTCCACAAAACCTTAAGTATCGAATGACGAAAACTTGTTCGAGTCCGTCGCAAAAAATAATTGGAAACAGAAGAAAAAAGAATTCTGAGATAATGAATCTTTGTGTTTCCCTTTGTCATAATTTCCAGAGTTGAAAAAACTATTAATATATCTTAATTTAAATTCGACAGAAAATTCAAAAAATCCAGGTAAATTCAAAATTAAGTCAAACAAATTTAATACAAATAAAAAGAATACATTCTCTCTGATTAGAATGTAAAAAAGTTTTAAAAATTCACAAAAATTCATAGAATGCAAAAAGATCAAAGAATTTACAATAATTCAAAAGAATTAACAGAAATTCTTAAAAAATTACAAGAATTACAGAGAATTCTAAAGAATTTAAAAAAATTAACAAGAATTCAATGGAACTCAAGATGCCTTCAAAAGAATTTCAGAAAATTGAAAGGAATACAATTAGAAAGTTAGAGAAAAAACTGAAGATTTATCTCATTTTTACATCTAATACAGAATTAGTCAACTTTAGATGAGTACCAAAATTGCTGTTGACAATTTAAAGTTGTCAGGAATTGAAAAATACGGAACACTTTCGCTTTCATTTCTGTTTTCGCTTTCGTTATCGGCTTCGATCCACGAACCCACCCAGAAAAATAGTGGGAGATTATCGACCAGGTTGAACTCTAACAACGTCATGAGGTCACGGTTTCCCGATTTACGCTTGCGCACATAACTGGAGGGAAAATAGTGGAAAATTCATCTGTTGAGAGGACGAGAGAGATACAAAAATTCTTCCACCGCAGTCTTTAAAGGTTAATGTTGGGAATTTCGATTTCAAGGGCTTACTTTCCTTCGAAAGCTGTCACTTCCTTATTTCCTAAATCCCTTTCTTCTACTAGAGATAAACTTCCCACAAAACCCGGAAGTCACGAGAGGAAAAAAGAGAAAGCTTAACCAAACGCCCAAAAAAGAAGTCTAAACATTTTCTTTAATTCGGAAGAAAAGAATTCAAAATCAGACGCGTTCGAATTTAAAAGAATTAAATTTTGGAAGTATTTTTTTCTAAATGTCTTCAAAAGACTAAAAAACTTCTGAATTTCGAATTTAAATACATACTTTCAATTCGAAATCAATTTAAATTCTAAAAGGTCAAAATTTTTTTCCCGAAATATTTTTTATGAAAAATCTTTTGCATCAAATTTTCTATTATGAGGAAAATTATTCCCATGTAAAATAATTTACCTTTGGTTCGCGAATTTAAAAAGTCGGAGGAAAATTAAAATCCACTGACCTGATGATATAGTTTACGCAGACGACAGAAAGTGGTTTGTGCTGTTTAGAACAATGAATGAGAGTTGCTTGAGTGATGACCCAGGCAAATCCGCCCGTTTTTCCCAAAAATCGGTAGGCCAAAGTTTCACACTGTCCTTTGCTGAAGACTACAATCAAAAAAGAAAAATTGAAGAAATTGAGACAACTGAATTTAAAAAATTGGTTAACTAAAGATTTTCAATTTGAAATACTTCTTAAGTTCTAGTTATTTTTTCTATAATTGAAATTGCAAATTTAGAGTTGAAATAGTGAGAACTTACGAGACTTGAAAGATTTATCGAGATTTCCATTATCCAGAGCGTGATGAAAATCGAAAATTGACTGGCCAACTAATTCACTGCTGTCCCAGCCCAAATATTCTGCGAGTCTGAAAAAATATTTGTATTAATAAAATTAGGTAAATTTTACTACTTATTGAAAAGATTTAAATCAGTCTCTGAGTTGGAAAGAGAAGAAACTATTATTTTTAATTATTTTCGTATCAATTTGGATCTAAAATCAAAAAAGTTAAAATTAGAATTTGAAAACTTAAAATTTTAAAATCCTATACTTTTTCAATACATAGTAAAAATTTGAGAACGTAAAAATGAAAAATTTATCAAAATGTGAAAAATAGTGAATTTGGAATAATTAGAATTGAAATGTGCCCAAATTCAAAAGTTTAAAAATACATATAATGGAATAAGAATTTAAAGCACCATCAAATCTTTAAAATAAAGCAATTTGAAAATTTAAGTATTTGGAAAATTTAGCATTATAAATTAATAAAATTAAAGAATTTACATTTAAAAATTATGGACTTACAAGGAAAGTACCCGAGGTGTCCCTCATCGACATTGTTTTTTCTGTGACATGTTATAGTACTTAAAAACACGCAAACAAGTGTTTTTTTATCGGCGGAAAAATATTCTAGGGGGGGAAATCCACCCTACAAGTTTACCCCAAAAACTTGTTAAAAAATAAAGGTTCTGAGAATTTTGGCGTTGGTTTTATTAAAATTACTTGCTTTATTTCTGGTATACTAAAAGAAAACGAGTTTTTCCACTGATAAATAATAAAAAACCACGTGCTTGTTAGTTTTCAATGTACTATAACATATCACAGAAAGAGCAAAATCGGCGAGGAAATAAAAACTATCAAATGTTACGGAACTGAAGTTTAAAATCATTCGAAATTTAACTATTCTATTGCTAATGGTAAACTTTCAACTTTAATTTCATAATTTTGCGATTTCTTAGAAATTTACAACTCGTTTAAATTTGATTCGAATTTTATCACGCCTACGAAATAAAAGCCCTTTTTCGGGTGTTAATAAAGAAAAATTCATACGAAAAAAAATTTGGTTGGAACACTACTTTTAGTGCTCTTTCGAAGAAGTCAACTGTGCCCAAATGTAAGTCGCACAACTCTCCTCCGTTTAATGCAACATTTCTAACAATAAAGACCTGTACCAAATTATTTTTCCGCGCACTTTCCAACTTAAAATTCATATTTGAATGATCAGAACCTTCAATTCTGTATAACCTTGTTAAACTCACGTATCATCGGCGTATGTAAATTTCATATTTAGACTGTGTTTCGAGAGGAATGTCTGTCGACCCAATGGCACTTCAATATTGCTAGGATGTGGAATAGGACATCCTACAACCACCAAAGAAGCTACAGATTCTTTTTCGACTTCGTCTTCTGCTCCACTCGCCTCACTTCCACTTCCACTTCCACTTCCATTTTCATTATCATATGTTTTTTTTATCTGAGGAGTCGAAATTATGTGTCCAGTACAGTGAATAACCTGAAAATTAAAGAGATAATTACTTAAAAATCAGCTCATTCAGTAAAAATTATTGAAACGGTGTTGGGTTCAAATTTTAATGCCAAAATTCAATTTCCTCATTTTACTTAACAAATCTTCGAATTACGCATCTCTTCGCTTTATAGACGTACTCTTTTTTTTTTTAATGTAAGTATGTCTATAAAGCGAAAAAACTTTGTCTTTTTTTTTAAACATAGAATAGAAACATTTTAAAAAGTGGATCCAAAATCCTCAAAATATAGATGATAAAATCAATAAAAAAAACTTATCTACGATAAGAAGTGGCCGGTATTTTTAAACATATCTTCAATAATCACAAAAAATTTTGTTGGCACCAGACAATAATAACATACATTATATCGAAAATGAGATCAAAGTGTATTAAAATTGGGAATCTTATCTTGAAAATATTTATACGGGTTTATCTCAATTATTATCTTCACCTTGTATGAAGCACTCTTCAAATTGACTTTTCTGCCTTTGTTGGTAAGCGTGCATTTTAATCGCAGGAAGAAATTGCAAGATTTTTTCTCGATTTTATCAAGAACTTTCGTCGAGAGTCTCTCTCGCAATTCGTCATGGTCGCAAGGATGACTGTATTCAAAAACACTCTGACCCATCATATCCAACTGAAAAAAGCCAAAAAAATTAATCATTATCCATCATTTGTTCCATTTTTGCGAAGCTATTCAAATCTGAAAACTTTTTAAATATTTTTATTTAAAGAATCAACAGTTTGAAGATCTTCACAACCTAGTTTTAATTTTAAAAGCTTTCGAATCTGCTAGTATTTTTTTATTTATTTAGTTTTCTACCCTACCGCCAAATTTTTGAAGCGATCTAATTTTAAAAACCTTCAACTATGAAATCCATCAATTCAGATAGTTTCAATATTTATTTTAGAAACGAAAAAGGTTTGTAAATTTGAAAGCTTTCCAACGGAGAAAAAAGTAGAATTTAAAAGCCTTTGCATTTTTAACTTTTAATTTAAAGAACTCTTAATCTCTTTAATATTTAATAATAAATCAATAAATTTTGAGTTAAAAATATTAATTTTCATATTATTAAATAAAAAAGACAAACCTGTGCAATTCCAAGGTAGTCACTGACATTGTCGGAAAGATAAATCATGTCTCCGTTGTTGGATAAAACGAGCATAAACCCATCGACGGCTTTAAGAAAAAATTCGTCGAATTCTGCCGAAGATTCGGATTTTGGCATGGGTGTAGGGACTGAAATAAGAAAATAATACAGAAATATAAGTGATAAATAATCGGCAAAGGGATGTTTTTTTTAAGATTTTATAAAACTTGAACTAAGAAAGAGTTGAACGACTTTTTTCGGACGTTTTTAAATGAAAAAAAAAAGTTGTAAAAAATATAATAATAACCAGTTGAATAACCAGTCTTTTGGAATTTATTTTTCTTGTAGTTTCAGGTTTAGATATTAGAGAATAGAATTCAATTACATATTCATATTGATTAGGTTGAATATTAAAAACAACGGTTTGTGAAATGAAGGTCAACTAGATTCTATGACTCTAGATTCTATAGTTATTAGATACTAGATATATGTATCTTCAGATTAGCTTTTATGGTAATGTTATTAGTCACTTGTATCAGGAAATACATACTAGCATTAATTAAAGCGCGAACTTTTAAATACGCAATTGCGAGTCTCATGACACTCGCTTTATCCAGGTGGGCACCCTGTTCGATTGGCATTGGCAATGCACTTGCCAATTCTGTGAAGATGTCAGTTTCTCGACTTCTGCGGCATCTCGCCGCATCCCTCGATTTTTCCTTTCTCTTTTCATTATTCCTGAAAAAAAAAATTATCGTATTATTACCAATAAAAAATAATCTCTCTATACATATATTAAAGAATGTAGTTTAAAAAATACGAAAGAACTCGTGGTATTAAAAGTCAGTAGTATATCTTTGGTCTTTCGACAAACATTTTAAAATGGCAAAAGAAGGGTCCAAAGGCCAGTTGATTCACGAAAAAGCATAATCCTACTTTATAGTTGAAATATTGTATATGTTGAAACCTTTCAGATGCCTTTTTAGATTAATAAAGTCTAGACTGAAACTTTTTATATAAAAAAATCAAGGTTTCACGTGCACGATGGCGACACTATCACATATAAGCAAGATTTCAGATTAAAAGGTGAAAGAACTGACTAAAATAGTGTTTCACCTGATTTAGTTGTCATTTAACTTTTGAAACTTGATTCATAAAATTATATTTCAATACCATAATTTGTTCAATAAAAATATTTAAAATCTGACTTTCTTTTCTTTTAGTAATTTTTCTTATGGAAGAAGTGTTTCATATCATTTGAAAGTTATCGATGTTTGCCAAATATGTAGAGTCTCTAAATATAACTATATCATCAAGGATTCACTGACGTATTAGCTATAGAACTTTCATAACGAATTATATCTCTAACTATCTACGTATCTAATCTTTATCTATTTATCAAGACGTGCCACTGACAACGGAGAAAGATAATCAAAGATGAATTAAAAAAAAAAGAAGATAAATATTTTTGAAAATTCGAACAACATTATTTTAAAGATAAATAAATATACCAACAAAAGAACTATTTGTTACTCAAAATCAAAAAATATTTCAAGCATTATTAACTAAGTAATTAATGTTCAACCTTGTTCTAAATCAAAAGTCTTAAAATATAATTTCCAAAAACATTTTGCTTCAAAAAAGTCCCTAAAAAACATAAGTACTAAACATAAAGCCCAAATAAGAATTCCAGAATACATGACCCAAAAGTAATTTTCAAAATGTATAGTTACAAAAATAAACCTAAAATATAAGTCTAAATATGTAACAAAAATCAAACACATATAAAAAACATAAGGTCCACTCTCTAAAACTGAATCAGTCAAATTCCACTGATTTTCAGTGACTCTTTTCTCACGATTTTAATTAGTGAAAATTCACTGAGAATCAGTCAAAAGTCACTGAAATTTTCAGTCAACTTTACTAAACTACTAAAAATTTCAGTGCTTTTTCACTGATTTCCAGTACATTTTTCACTGATTAAAATCGTGAGAAAAGAGTCACTGGAAATCAGTGGAATTTGACTGGTAATCAGTTAAATTTCATTGATTCAAGTTTAGAGAGCAAATTCATATAGCCCAAAAATGAATCCCATATTATGAGGTCCAAAAATGAGTCCCAAAATACTTAATCGAAACATATAATAAAAAAATCAAGCCCAAAAAACTTTACTTTCAAAATATTCGGCCTGTAAGTGAGTCTCAAAATATAAGGCACAAATATATTTTAAAAAATAAAGAATCCAAAAATATCAGTATCCAAATATATGATCCAAAGTATAAATTCAAAAATAAAGTTCAAACGCATAAGACCTTAAAATAAGGTCCGAAATATACCTCAAATAATTTTTTTTTTTAAATTGGGTTCTCCAAATTAAAAAGAAAAATAGAATTATAAATCAACGTACAAATAATCTTCCAAATCAACTTCAGCATCGCAGATGACGTTAGGATTCCCTCCAAGGCAATATCCATAAGGATCACAACGATAAAAATCCTGAGCACATGGTAAAACGGCTGCAGGATTGTAATAATAATTTGGATCGTATAAAGGACACTCATTTGCCGTACAAGTTAGCCACCTTGCTTCTGTACAATATCCAAAAACCCTCTCCTCAAATTGATTTTGAATACTTTGGTTTGCAAAAATAAAATTATTTAGAGAAGAATCTTCTCTTTGACATGGTCGAGTTTCTTGACCAAAAACACAAAGACGATCCAAATCCTCAACGTCAACGGGTCCAAACTGACAAGGTGGCAAATCGAAGCGATCGCGACCTTCCATTTCTTTTCGAGAAATATAATTTCGATATATAATACAATAATATATTTCGAAAAATAATTTCGACATCAAAGATCGAATAAGATATATATGTAAAAAGTTACATAAATGTTACAAGAAAGTTACATATCACAGTTACATTACAGTTGCAGAACTGTTAGATAACTGTCCACAATTTATTATATAAAAATGAATGCGTAATAAATTCAAAATATTTTAAAAGTAAATATGCTTCAAATTTAATACAGAACTTACTTTTCTTTGTACGTTAAATTTTAAAGATTGCGTTGATTACACAGTTGCATAGCGTAAAATTCTCATTAGCAAGTCATTAAATGAGATAAAGAATATTTAAAGAAATCAGTACAAGGTTCAATATCCATTCCCCCTCTCGTCAAATTAAACGATATTTATTCAATGTTTTTATTAAATTAATTAAAATTACACACCCGAAAAATTAAAGTTTAATCTGTTATTTATAAATTACAATTAGATCGATAGATAAAACTATGTAGAAATTATAAAAGAATTAAAAAATGATCCAGACATGTTTTGATTTCAAAATGAAAGTTACATTCAAAGTAAGCCAAAATCTTGTTTTTAAATTGCGTCCTTGGATGGAGATTATTTCAAAGGCGTATATTAAAATATTACTTCTGATTTCTTAATTCGAACAAGAAAACATAAAACATTAGAAACATTAAAATATAAAAATTGAAAATTAAAATTATTACTTGATGTATTTAATGGGCTTCCACTTCCTAGACATAAATTGTTAATTTCTGCAAGAAAAAATGTGATAAAAAATTAACTTGCACATTTAATTAGTATCCAAAAAGTGTTATTTTTCGAAAAAAAATTCGCAGAATGGGGAATGCATGTTGTCACGTAGTCCTCAAAGAATAAAAAAATGAAACTACAATTTTTCTTAGAAGCATTTAATTTTAATAAGCTGCGCGTTAAAAAAAATGGCGGCTATACGTATTAAAAAGATACACGAACAAGAAAATTGAAGTCAAATGGATTTGACAGAGTAGCAATTTATCTCTTTATCGTCAAATCGAAATTCTATTGCATCAGAAGCTTCTATTCATTCAATAAATAAAATTAATTTATCATTTGTTTGTACAAACTTATATTTTTATTATTGTAACCCACATCTGTTTGACTAATTTATCTCCGACAAAAAAATTAAAAATTACGCACTTTTATGACAAAACGGTATAAAAAAAAGATACATAGTTATTAGAAAACATGAAAATCAACTGCTGCAATAAATTACGTAACGTCTCGTTAAATATTAGGTCATTAAAAAAACAACGATTATCTTTCATTAATTAAAATATTTGTATTTGAAGATATGTACGCATCTGGTTCGATCTCTGACTTAATAAAATTCATTTTTCGTATATTTCATTAAAATATAATCAGGTCAAGCTAAAAGTTTAACTGTAGAACTGTTGCATTTTAAAATGTTTACTTAGGATAGCACCTTATTTTGTTTAATTGTAAGAGAGGGAGTTGGGGTGCTATTTAAGAAATAATAAAAAAAAAACGGAAACACGTTTTGAGTACGACCGGTTCGGTGGAATCTTGTTGCGATCATCGAACTTGCGGTCATGACTGATTTCCGGTAATCCGAACGCGGTCGAATCCGTGTGTCCACCTCCGATATTGAAACTCCGAACCGCTTTTGTTAACTAAACCAAAAAATTCCTAGGCTTAAGAACTTGCTTCTTGATATTCGATTCTTATCTGGATGATAGGATTTAATCGCTTTTATCATCGATAAAATTCTGTACTTTTGTCCATTCTACGTGATCTTGACGACCAATTAGATATTAACACTATTATGTCAGTGGGGTAAAACCTAAAAAAACCTTTTTAGGAAAGTTTTCTTAAATAATAATAATAATAATAATAATAATCATAATCATAATAATAACTGTTACATACAAATAATATAAAAGTTACATTGTGGTTGCAGAACTGTAGATAACTGTTACATTATCTGTACATAACTGTTGCATAAAATTAAATTACATGTTACTTTCACTTCTGTAATCAATAAGAAATAATTCAAATAAACAATTTTTCAGCTTAAATTTTTTTAATTTGAATGAGAGTAAAGTTCTAATTTGCTAAATCAAAAATTTTTGCAATTTAAAAATCTCAAAAGTTGATTATTAAGTAAAACTTATTAACCTTTAGATTATTGATTTGCTCTTCTAATAAAATAATCATTAATTTCACTCAACACTTTTTTCGTGGTGCATCCTAATCGAAATTTTAATGTATTTTATGTATTGAATATGATTTGCAAATTTATCTCTATTTAAGTTTTAAAAAAATTAATTATCTACTATTTGAAAACTATTTTTCATAAAAAAGCGTGTTTGAGATTGTATTTTTACTACTACATAACAAGTTAGGTGAAAAAATTGTCCAATAAATATAGAATAATATTATTCTTTATTTATTTATTGTAGAATAAATAAATAGTTATGGTATATAAATGAGTCACCACCAAATTGGATAAAAAAAAATATTATCTAATGTATGCTCTTTATATAAAATTTTTTCCGTAAAATCGAGTGACGCTATTATTTCCGTATCTCGCATTCGTAAAAACAATTTGTTTAAACAGTGTGTATGTGTGATCAAAATATGATTTTTTCTGTTGGTTAATTAAATCAAAAGGAGGTGTACCTACATAGGTGAAGAAGCCAACAATTGGTACTCTTATCTTACGCATGTATGTGATTGAAATTAAAGATACCTAACAAGTTTTAAATCGGAAGCAAATATATGCAACGCTCGTCGTTACTGAAATATATTTAATGAGTTTTTAATGAGTCTTTTTGTATTTAAGAAACGTTAGCTATAAGTATATATGTAACTATATATATACATATATAAATGAGATTCATTTATATTCAATCAAGAACAAAAGAGATTCTTGCCTATACGTATACCTATTGTTGTCAAAAAAGATTCAGTAATTTATTTATTAAATCTTACTTAATTATGCCTCAATAAAAAGATACAAAAATTAACTGGAAAAGTAAATTAAAAAGAAAAATAAGAGCATTAAAAATAGGAACGCGTAAAAATTTAGTAGCAACAATTTGTTTACAAAACGTTAATTTAATGAGATTACTCGTCTCGTCATTTTGCGAATGCAAATATATTGGTTTACTTCTCTGATATTTACGATAACCTGTGGTGGTTGAAGTTTCTGACTACATACTGTTGTTATTATTATTATTATTATTATTATCTTTTATATCAATGAATTGCACACGTCCTAATGGAATTTTAATTCCGCTTACCAAATTTACATGCCACTTTCAAAATAATATCTCATCAAAAATTAACTCTTTCCTTGTTGATAACAATATTTTGACGCAATTTACATAAAGAACGTATCTATTTCGCATTAAACAGAAAAAAATATAAATAATCGGTAAACACGAGATTTCCGGAAACGTTTTAATAAGGTCCTTCTGACTTTGACATATGTAAATAAAATCCTGAGTCATGAAATGATTAAGAAGATTTTTGCAACATTTGAAAAATATATTTCGTTCATTTGAACGTTCGAAACTCTATTCACATACATTTCAAGGGTACTTTTCCAATATCTTTTCGTTACCATAAAAATTTTAATTTTTTAATTACCATAAAAGCAAATTTAATTTCCCCAAATATTTCGCAATAATAAATGTTTTTCTCTAAATCTAAAACTAGGTCATTTACCTAGGTCTACCATAAAACAGAAGTAAATGACCTATAGTTATAGTGAACAATAATTACTATTGCAAAGATAAAGTTGGGAAAACTAAATTGCTCTGATGGTAAAATATCACATATCCTTATAAAAATGATATACTCTGACTAAATAAAAATGTATAAACCTAATTTAACAGCGTGACATTAACATGATTATCATAAAACTCGTAGATCATCAAATCAAATCAAATTATCGAATAAGGCTCACATTATTGTCTTTGATTCCGAAACACGTATCTTCACTACGAAAATTTCAGATAAACTTATCTCGTGGAAAGTTTTCCGGTTCGCGTGTAAGAGCCGAAGAAAGATTTAAGATTGATGCTGCAACTATTATAGACTGCTCCAAGTTACGGAGTGAATTGGTCTAATGTAAAACTTTTAGGTGAACCGTTTATACGTAAGGGGAGGACTTTGACGTCACGTGAACTGTTTACTGATTTGTGGCTCGGGCAAGACGTAAAGGAGATGAAAGACCGACGATTATCATACGTATTATATTATATTTTATGTATATCTGTATTTATGTATTTTATACACGCCTAAGTACATTATAAAATATATATATATCTCGTCTGAGAGAGATAATCAGGTCGTTCATTTCAACAAACGCCTCTGCCACATCCTTTTTATTAACCCATTTTTACTCCCCCTTCTCCATTCAAATCTCAATTAAAATATCATTTTATATAAGCCAGGGGTCACACCAAATTAAATTCTATCAAAATAATTGATATAACATAATTTTTTAGTTTGGTGTCCTCGCAGTTTAAAATTTGCAAATTTTTATACTTTTAGTGTTAAAATATTTAAAATTTGGGTGTTTCCTTAAATTCTCGGTCAAAAAGTTAAAAATGTCAAATGTTACATAAAACTTACAGAACTGTTTCATATCTACTACAGAACGATTTCGTCAATCATTGAGTTGGCAATACCTAATCCTAAAATTCTTTCTTTTCAAGACACTAAATATGAGATGATTAATTTATTTATTCCTAGTATAAAATCAGTTGTTAAAAAAATATTTAAAATAAAATGCATTCTTTAATCGAGCATTTCGAAAGGGCGACGACTTCGCTTATTTTTATTGCGGAAACAAAGAAGGGGAAACGAGATGCTTGATTTATGATCATATTCTCGCAGAAACTACTTTTTTTTCCTCCTGATTAAGATTATTTAAATTTTCATTCAGTAAAAAGTACTGCTATAATTCTATAAACTTTAAAAATCACTTAAATTAACTCAAACATCTAAAAATTGTAACTCTTAAAAATATTCTTAAAAAAGTTAACAGTAATATTAGTTTAAATGATAGAGACAAATAAATTCACATTACATAATCTACATTTCTGTCTAGACAATTGTCTCAGTCGTCCCCCATTATGATAACGTTTCTTCTACTAAAAAAAAAAAACAAAACCAAATACAATGTTATTCTCGTTTCTTTAGAATATTCCTTGGAGAATTTCCTCGAGATTTCTTAGAATGGGAACTCTTTCTTTTTCCCTTGTCTCAATTCCATAAAATTATCATAAATTTCTTTTTCCGACTGAATTTCAGTAATTTTATTTTTAATTAAAGAATCTAAATTTAAAAATCTTGTTTTAATATAATTTTAAATTTTTCTTTTCTTTTGTAATTTGACGACTAAGTAAATAATAAAAAACTTTAATGGGTTTATCATAAAAATACTAAACAAATATTTATTTATGACTGTATAGAAATAAGTACTAATGTACTTTTAAGTTTGTTCAACTCATTTAATCTTCTCTCTGCTAATTAAGTAGGGAGTTTCTATCAAGATCACGTGATTCTGTGACTATCAGAGAATTATGTCTCTCTTCTCCAGAAATGATTGCAACATATTTGACACATTTTTATTAGTGATTAATAATTAGTAACTATCAAGCTTTGAATATGGATAAATCTTCAGTTTCTAATTAAACGTACTTCAAGAAATCCCTATGATTGCTTGCAATTTCAATTTTTTTGCGTTTTAAAATAAATAATTTTAAGATTTTATAGAATATTATAAATCAGATTGCGTTTGAAAATGCAATTCGAGAGGATATCGCAAGGCTTCTAGAGCAGACATTATCTGATTGCTTTTAAAGACACGTACAGTCTGTATAAGTTGCTAGGAATAAAACTTGGTCATGGTTAAACTCATCCTTGAATAGATAATTGAAAACAAAACAAGTGTTCAATATTTCCTATATTCATCGAGCTTTGTCACTCTAGTTATAAAAAATTTATGGCTGCTTATGGCTCCCCAATTAAGTTTATAAAAAATTCTTTCTACATATTAATTTCTAACTTTAAACGATTCAAACTTGAAATCATGAAATGCTCCATGTATTCAGTTATTATTTTTAAAATTAATTTCTGATTTTCATAATTAATTATCTAATAACAATACATAATTCTAATCTTTTTTATGCAAAATATGAAATAAAAAATTCCAAGTTACACTGTGGGGTGGATTACACCCCAGGCTTTTTATTTCTTAATTTTAAGTTTATTTCTTAATTTTAAGAAAATCGCGCATTTTTTAGTGTATTTAAATTGAATTCTTGGCTATATAACCAATATGATCTTTCAAAGTAAGCTTATGAAAAATTCCATGCCAATTTTCAAAAAAAAATATCCAATATTTAATTTTTTATTACAGTTTTTATGGATGGGGTGGCCGACACCCCAGTGTGACAAGCAAGGGTTAAATCGCTTTCAATTTTAAATTCTAAGCCTAATTCGAAAAAAGGGAGACTATTTGCACTTGCAAGAAATTGAAAGTAAGAAGAAAAAAGGAAATAAGTACACATTAAAAATGGACGAAGGCAGAAAAAGTGACTCCATGACACAATTGCTCCAATTATTCTTAATTAGCTACGTACACTCATAACTTTTAAAATGATTAAAATTTACTAAGCTCTCATGGAAATATTAAAAATTTGTCAAATCAAATCCCCAATTCTCCATTCTGATAATTATACTCCAATCGTCCATCAAAGTGCACTTATGGTGCTTTCATATCTCTGCCTGCAAACGAAAAATCCCATAAGGGTGAAGGAGACGTGAATAGCTTTTCCAGAGTTTATTTCTTTCACTCTTACGAGACTTTCCATTTGCAAGCAGATGTATGAATCATTAGTTAAAAAAATATTCCAAATATTTATTCTTTTTGGTTTCTTCTTACTCTACATTCAAAAAACATCGTCAAGGCTTATTTTCCTCGATGCGGGCTTTTCACCATAGAAAAAAATATTTAAATAATTTACTCGTTTAAATTTGCAATCAAACCCGCGTCTCGACAAAAATAGAATCTGCGAGGTCTGAAATCTGAAATCAAAGTCGAAAGCCTGGGGAAGGCTGTGGAAGTTGATAAAAAAATCGAGGTTAGGTCATCATAAAAAAATAAGCGGAGAAAGTACAAAGTTACCAAAGTTTCGAACAGAAAAGAATTTACAACTATTGCATCACATTGACAGCGAATAGAAAACGAGTATCTTCGATATCTATAAAAGCGATCACTTTTAAAAAAGTAGATAAATTCCGAAACAAAATCCATGCGTTAATAATTGCTGCCTATTGGCTACCATATTATACCCCCACGAAAGATAAACATAATGGAAAAACACCAGACATGCTTTCAGTCTTATTTCAGAATTAAAAATTTATATTTTAATTTCTTACCTCCTTTTTTCCTTTGGTTTATTTTTCCTCGTTTCCATGACTTTTGTTACTTTTGTTATCTTGACCTGTTAATAATAATCCATAAATTCAGTCACTACTTAGAGTACGTAATATTCTCACTTCACCAAAAAGTATTCACACACGTTTAGAACTCTGGAGTTCTCACTTCTTTCTATTCGAAAAAATCACAAATTTGGAACTTTCAGAGTCACTTCCAGTTCATGAAATAAAGACGTCACACAATTGATTTGCATGGTAAAAACAAATTATTTTTTTGGGTTCACTGAACTACGATGCGAAACGCAAGCAACGATATAACAGATTAAGCAGATATAACGTTATAGCAGAGTTATAGTTTTATGGTGTACTGTATTAACTGTTTTCTGTGATTCTGTCGTGTCGTGGTTCTTTGAGTTTCTCTTGATTGTGGGGGTGGGGATAATCAGCTGACGTCACAAAAACCAAAATGGCCAAAATCGGAAAACTTATGAGTTATAGTCGCGACCGTCGCGACATCTTCAGGCTTGAGGTTAGGCAAGGTAGAAAACTTACTAACCGACACTGATTGGCGCGAAATTCTAATCTACAAATAATTTTTTTTCAATAACAATTTTATTTTTATAAACTTTTGAAGAATCTTTAATTATTATCGTCGATATTGATAACTTTTAAAATATTGATATCTTTTAAAGAATCTTGTGAAAATCAGTGAAAATTAAATAATTTCCAATTTTCCTGTATGAGCGCCATTGTAATGGCCATATGACATATATATTTATTTATTTATTTATATATATTCATATAGAGAAATTAAAACGCAATTCATAATTTTTTTAAATTCAATGTATTTAAGATTTCTCTGAGTGATAAAAAAGAGTTTTAGACTTTTAATACACAGAGGTAAAAGTGCTTTTTCCCTCAGGAAACGGAAAAAGAAATAAGGAACAATCAAAAGATCTTTATATGTAATTCAGAACTCAGGTTTGTTTTATTTGTTTTCTTGAATTATTAATTAGAAAAATAGTAACAGAGCTGTGATAGGAGGGTTTTTATTGATATGAAGATTTTCTTTTCCAGGAACTTAGCTTTTTTGTCGAAAACTTGTATAAAAGCGATTGTTTTTTTGTAATATAACCTCAAAATTCAATGTAAACAATGGTATCAATTTATATGGTACCATAAATATACGACTATTATTCACTCTTTTTTGCAATACAGAGCAGTTCCATTTTTTATCCAATACTTAAAATTTCTCTCCGCTCGCAAAAATATAGACAAAATTAAATTATCCTCCCCTTCCATAAAATCTTGGAAATTTCCCTGAAAAGGTACATTATATAACGGACAGTCGTAAACATTTTCAAAATAATTTACATTTCCAATCTTAATTCTAAAACAAACAATTGGCATCTCGTACCAAAAAATTTTTGGCAAACTCTTTGTCAACATTTTTTTATCAAGATCCCATCCTCCTCCTGACAAAAGTAATCCGTACATTTGAAAGACATCAGAATCAGATTCTTTTAATAATTCGTAACTTGACGATATTTCGAAATCAAAGTTAACTTCTTCAATGGAAAGATTTTTACATCTAGCAAATTTTAATCGAATCGCAGTGAGAAGAGATTTGCTAGAATTCAAAACTCCTAGACAATAAATTTTGGAATGCCCCCTTTGAATCCAATTCTCAAGAAAAGTCACCCTTTTCGACAAATTTTCAACAAAACTCGAAATGGAAAGTTCCGTGATTTTAAATTTTATTTTCCAGGATTCAGGGACCATATTGCGAACCAGGTTTTTAGATAAATAACTACAGTCAGAATCCCATAATGAAAATCCATCAAAAGCAGTTTCGATGCCACGAAAAGCAGCTTCGATAAATATTAAAATGGAATTATAGATTTTTATTTCTTGAATCAAAACCTCGTTCAAAGGCTCTTTATAACTAACTCGATATTTTTCTTTGATTTCTTCCAAGTCGAAAACACTTCCAATTCCATGTCGAAGACGAGAAATTATTTCCTTCACTTTTTTCTCATTTGATTTATTTTCAAATTGAATTTCATTTACACAATAATTGAACGAATCCAGAAAATTTTCAACGTCCTTAACATTTTGAAGAATCCCACAATTTTCCTCAAGACCAAAAATTTCCGGTTTAGAATCTTCTTTAATTTTTGTGATTTGCTTAAGATGATCATTGTATTCGTTTCTTCTAGGAATTATAAATTCAGGCTCTTGAAAAAAGGAATAAAAGGGATCTTGAAGTATTTTTGAATTGCAATAATCGTCTATAAAAACTCCTAGGCGTCTTCTATCAACCTTGTTTACAATTTTGCTTCCGTAACTACAGTCTTGAACTAAATACAAGAATGCCTCGAAAGGCATTTCTTTATTCTCATTTATAAGATGCTGGAGTTGAATTGCACTTAAGGAAAAATCGGACTCGTTAAAATCGTAATTTAAATTCCACCCGCGATGTCCGTAATTTCTTCTTTCTTTCACAATCGCATGAAAAAAACTCAAGCCGTACAATAATTTTGAAAATGTTTTGTCTTTTCCAGGACATCCATCGAAGAATTTCTTTTCATTCACAGGTGCTGAATTATAAATCCATAATAAACTTTTTTTTAGTCCGATCGGAGAGTCACAGGCAATTTTAATTCCACTTTGAAGAATACTGAGAGGAAATTTATCGAAAGGAAAACTTGACAACCATAATCTAAAGCCCGGAGTAGTATTCGTGGCGTTTAAACTTTCGAAAATTTTTTCCAACTTTGACATCCAAGAAGGGCATAGGTGACAGTTTTGTAAAAAGACCCATTTTTCCTCTTTCTGAGCTTCTTGGATCAAAAGTTCTGCCTTTGGACCCTGACCTTCACTCATTGAAAGCGAAAGCAATTTTGTGGAAAATCTCATACGTTTGGCGAATTTTAAAAGAATTGGAAGAAGAGTTACGTGATTTGGAAGAATGAAAATTAAAGGAGTCAGACAGTTAGATTCTTCAAAAGACATGGAAAGGTCACATCCAATCTGAACTTCGTTTGATTCAAAATTTCCGAGTATGGTCTCAATCAAATTCGAAATGGAAATCAAAATCTGGTCCGGTCGAATTACTGCCGTGATTATCAGTTTTTGCACTTCTGACAAATCTTTCATTTCTGGAAGCGAATTTCTCGAATTTAAAAAATAAAGTTCCCAATTTCTTAAATCTTTTAAGAAATTTTCTCCAAGCCTTCCGTCTATTTCAGAAATTTCTTCTTTGAATCTTTCCGGTTCCCATTTGTCTGGAATTAATTTATTTCTTAAGTTTTTCAAATTTCGGAAGAGCTTTATCTCATCTTCACTAATTTTTCCCTCGTCCTTCAAAATTTTAAGACAAAGTATAAAAGAATAGAGCAGTTTATCTTTTCCCGAAAGACAATTCCTCACACTTGTATGAAGATTTCTTGTGAATCCAAATTTAAGATAATTGAGTCTTTTTTCCAATACAATACTTCTCATTGAACTTTCAATCGCTTTAATATAAATCTGTAAAAACCACTGCAACGAAAAATTATACATTCGATTTAAATTCGAGAGGCTTGCAATTGTTGAATAAAGTCTAGAAGAATATTTCGCAAATTCTCTGTAGTTTTCGCGAAACAAATCGAGATTGATTTTTACTTCCAAGGCTGCATTTTCCCTTTTCAGAATTTCGATTGATAAATTCTTTGAAGAATCCAGAATCTTCATAGCTACTTTATCCTCTAGAATATTCACATTCGAAGCTGAAAGAATCTCTAAAACTTTTTTCTCCTCCTCATTTAATGACATTTTATCACAGGCTAATTGAATCATCAATTTTTCGAATTTATCTTGCAATTGATAATTTTCTTTCGCAATGACTTGGTCTAAAAGTTTTTCAGTCAAAGCCTCTTCTGGGAAACTAAAATCAATAAGAGTCACTCTATTAAAAATATCAACCGAGAATTTTGGATCTTTGACTCGTGTCGTGATGTAAAATCTAAAATTGGGAGAATATCCAATTTTCTCATTTCTGATGTCTAAATAAATTTGATCCAATTCGCTGTAGCATGTTTTCAGAAAAACTGGATCTAGGGAAGCTATCAGAATCTCAAAATTCTCAACTAGAACCGGATTTCCAAAGATGATAGATTCTTTGATAACATTTAAAGAATTTTCATCATCTATTTTTATAATCTTCAACTCATTCTCCTTTTCCAAAATTTCTATCCACTCCTTCGCCTGATTATTTGGATCAATAAACAAACACCAATTATCCGAGTTCTCTATAATTACTGCGTTTTGAAGAAAAAAGGGATCCTTGACCAATCCCGAAAGATACCAAGAATTAAATTGATTCTCCGTTCCCAAAACTCTTACAAAACTAAATTCCTCACTGCAAGGAATTTTTCGATCTTTCACAAAATTCTTCCACTCCTCTACAATCGTATTCCTTTTTTCTAAATTGTACGGAGCCAGGTAAATAATTAAACCACAAGCTAAGAGGACATCTCCAGCCAGAAAATCAATCGAGTCCTGTAAATTGTCTGTACATGCCATCCATCTCTCTTTTTCTCCACCCAAACTTCTTAATAAATTCTCTGCCTTCTCCAATCTTTCACTACAATCCGCTACTTCGTTTTCCAATGCCATCTTCTTCACCAAAACACTCTCGAGACTAGTTTTCAAACCCGAGAGTTTCTCATTTAAGTCAGCGAGAGTTTTCCTCTTCTCTGTTAAATAAGCCTCAGCCTCGTCACATTCTCTCTGAGCTAAAGCGAGTTTTTCTTTCTTAGGGGCGACAGCCTTCGCAACTTCGTCATAGGAAACCATCGCCCTGACCCATTTACAAAGACCTTCTGCAGCGCTTGAAGCTTTTGCTACGATGTGAGGAAGGAAACTCTTATCAGTCATGTATGTGCTTTTGATGACCTGCATTATCAAGGGAGAAATATTGTCTTTGTCGTAGTCCTTCAAATTCTGGAGAAAGTTCATGTCGCCCAGGACCCTTTTGCTTGGACCCCAGAAATCGGAGCTTTTTTTTCCCGTCACTGGATCGAGGATTTTTTCCGAAGGGACGTCTAACATTACACAGACAGCAGCCATAACTAATTTGATTGTATCTGGTGGATTTTTCATCGCTTTAACAAGAGTGATGTCCGTTGGCTTGAGAGTATTCAATGCTGAAATCGCATCTTCTAAAATTGGAATCGCAATCGCCAAATCAGTCTCACACTCCATTCGTAGCTTTCCAGCTATTCCAGCTTTCTGATTCGCGATTTCCTCCTCATTTTTGACTATAATAGTCGCTTTTTCTACCAAGAGGTTTTCGCTCTCGATTTCTTTCATCGTCTCTCGAGTTTGACAAGCCGAGGATTCGAGCTGAGGTCTCAGGATTGTTAGGACCTTTTTCATCTGATCGACCTGGTTCGAAGCGAGCTTCAGTTTTTCGAGACCGGCCAAATACTTGGTTCTGGAAATTTTCAACTCTTTTTGCTTTTTTGAAACTGTGTTTGTATAGAGTTTAACGAAACGAATGAAAATTGAAGGCGAGGGAATTCCTAGCTCTGAACGATTTTTTAGAGCAAAGTCGTGGAAGAATATACATGATTTTATAATCTCAGATTTTAATTCCTCCTTTATGTTGATCTTGATGAATTTCAAACCCACTTTTTCGAAGGCTTCCTTCGGCCAGGAGCAAAAATAATTCACAGTTGAGAATTTCATCAAGGGAAGATATTCTAATTTGGAAATTTGAACAGGGGAAATACAAATGAGAAAGTGGAGCTTTTTCTTGCATTCGTTTGTAAAATATTCCAGGATTTCGGAAATTCTCAACTCTGCGTTTCTGTTCCCACTCTGAGCTGCAAGTCTCACTTTCTGGACAATCTCCCTCTCATCCTCCGGAGAAAATAATTCCGGAAGTTGAGTCGTTTTTAATAAACTTATCAACTCTTCTAGAAATTCGTCTCTAAAATCTTCATTTTCAAAATCTCTATCTGTTATCATAATCGAATAGTCTTCATTCCCACTCCCACAATTTTTGAGCAGCCTCTTCAAATCTTCTCTCCAAGATTCTAAATCATAGTAGGAATCCAGACCAGGCTCAAATAAATTCTGCTTCTCGATAAAAGCTGCGAGTCTGATTAAAGTTCGTCTCCCAGAACCACTTAAGCAAACCGTCAATAAATTTTCTCCAGGAATTGCCATGATTCTACAAATTCGAATCAGGTGTTGCAAAATGAAATTCGGAATTCCTATCTCGAGTTTGATTTTCTTTTCGCTGTTATACTCGCTTATATAAAAATTAATTTTATTCTCCAGAACGTCCATGGAATTTATTTCTTCATATTTTCGTAAGTCGTCAATATTTCCGAAAATCAGAAACTTGAAACTCTCGTGTGTCAATTCCTCGTGTTTGATTCTTGGAAGATGATCAAAGACCGAGTCGAACGAATCTTTGAAATTCGATTTGAGGCAGTCTTTCAATTTTGTGAAGAACAAAACTTGATCTTCTTTGTCGATTATTCTGTCTCCAAATACGCGAAACGTTTCGTGAACCCAGAGACGAATGAACGTGATTTTCGACTCGACTGATTCTCTCTGAACGATACTACAACCTTTGATTATTCTCGAAATGTCCCTCAATTTAAAAATGTACTGAAACTTTCCGGGAACAGGTCTTAGATCTTCTTTTATCGAAAAATAGAAATCAATCGTCGCGTTTACGATTCCATTCAAACTTGGCATCACGTCCATAGCAAAGGCGTTTTTCTTTAAATTAAGAAACATTAAATTCGTAAATATTCTGAATATATTTTCCTTCGATGGTTCGTGCATTACATAAATATTAAAATGCCTTAAAAATCGTCCACAAACTTTCGTATTCGGTTTATTCATCGCTGTCACGAACGTTATATTGTGAATGAATTTTTTTGATTCTTCCGAATCGTGCCAGAAGCCATAATCGAAATATTGTCGTATCAATTCTAAAAGACCTGAATTTTCTGAATTTAAATCATCCACGAAGTTTATAGAAAATTCTTTCAAAGGGCTGTAATTTCCAGGCTTTATTTTGTTTAACTTCGATAAAAAAATCCTTTGAGATTTGGCTGCTTTAATTCTTGAGGGGAAATTAAAACAACTTGTCGAAAAATTCTCAGGCAATTTCTTTGAAAGTAAATCCTGGAGGAAAGAAGTTTTACCACTAGAATCGATGCTGCAGAGAAGAAAAGGCTTTTTGTGATTAATCTGCTTTTCAAGAATTATCGAATATTTGATCGAATCGATTGTCGGGATAAATATTTTCTTAAATCCCGGATTTTCTATTATTTTTTCTGTTTTGAGGAAGTCGCTAGAGGGCTTCCAACTTCCGTTTCCCTTAAAAATATAAATATAATCTCTGATCAATCCTTCTGTTGGAAGAGACATTTCAATTTGCTTTAGGAAATTCGGTCGAGTTTCGTTTGAATTATTCCATAAGGAAAGATAAAAAGAATTAAACAGTTTTAGAGAATCAAAATCCAAAGTTCCAGTCAAAGCCCAAGAGCTAGAAATGATAAAAATCGCTTCTATCCAAGTCATCACATGTTCCGGCTTTCCTTTCTCGAACTTTTCTTTTAACTCTTCTAATAAAATAGAGAATAGATTAAAAGTCGCAATCACCAAATGAATTTTATTCACCTCGATTACCATTTTACAATTTTTGTAAATGAATTGTAGAGAGGGATCTATTGTCCAATCAAAAAGGGAATTAATTAACTTCTCCTCTATTTTTAGATTTTTAATTAGAGGTTTGATATAATTTCTCCAATCTTTGGATTCAATATTTATTATACCCGAGCGAGAAATAGTCAAAGGTGAAGCTTCATCGAGATCCAGAGTTTCGATAAAAATTGTCAGATCTCCTGGCTTTGATATTTTTTCACGGGAGTTTAAAATCAGTTTTTTATTATCGTCAAGAAATGGGTCTAAATTTTCGATCCAGTTTTGAATTCGCCCGTCGAATATTATCCACTTTTTATGATTTTCGTGATTTAAAAAAAATCGAAGTACCTTCAAAAATATTCCTTCCCTCCACTCTTTCGATTTTTCATCAAAATATCCGTAAAGTTTATCAATCGTCACTGCCTCTGGATTTATAGTTTCCAGAATTACTTTATCGTCCAGCAAATCTAACACCTCCGCCAAAGTTTTTAAAATCGTTGATTTTCCAGCGAGGGCTGCTCCGATTATTATAATTCCTTCTCTCACGTGAAGCATTTCAAAAATCTGTAGAATTTTCAATTTAAAACTATCATAGCATTCCAAAGAATTTTTTTTACAAACTGATTCAAGAGCATCTAAAAAATATTTATAATCGGGATTAGGTAGAGAAATTTCGGGAAAAATATCATCTAAAATTCCCCTGAATATGAGAATCTGAAAGTTATTTAATTTTGATAAGTTCACATCGACCAAAGCTCGAAGTATTAAAGTGTTTTCATCTTCTGGAAATTTTTCTTTGAGGCAAATCGCTATTTTCAAAACGAGTTTTATGCTCCGTAGTCCAAAATTGAATTTTTCGAGTAATTGTTCAGCAAGTTCATAAACGTTTTTTATTTTCAAGGCGAGACTCTCTGCCTTGTCGAATCCGGCAGCGAATAATTCGATTTCGCAAATTCGATTTATGTCTGGTGAAAGGATCGTGACGGTTCTAAATTGAAATTTTATTGTTTCTGGTAAGTAAATTCTCTTTTGGATTTCTGGATTCATCGTAATGGAAAGAAAACCAGATTTGTTGATATTGATTAAATTTCCGTCGAAATTCACAACCCCAGTTGCTCTTGTTTCCGAAATAGAGACAATTCTTTGGGAAATTAATGATAGAGTTCCCTCTTCGATACGATTGAAATTTTTGAAGCAAATCCAAGCACCGGATGAAACGAAACCTTTGAGAATTTGGTCTACAAAATCAAAACTCAGTTTATCATTTGCACTGTAGACGAGGAAAAGAAGAGCAAAAGATTTTGCTAAACTACGGATTGTTTCGGTTTTTCCGGAACCAGACGGACCAATGAGACTTCCAAAATAATTGTGATAGTAAGCCTCCATTAAAGTGCGATAACATCTTTCAGTCAGTGGAGTATTTACAATCAAAAATTGATTATTGTACTCGTAACCATAATTTATTGAAGCGTTCATTAAATTCACTTGTAGATTTTTATCTGAGGAATAATAACGAAGCTGGGCTTTCCACTCAAAATCGGTTTTCGAACGTATATTCTTCGTTATTAATAATTCAGTGATCTCTTTGTGATAAATCTGAAGAGTTATCATTGCTGAGATTATTTTTCGATTTAATCTCGGAAGATTGGATTTTAATTGGTCCAGCTCTCTTGATATTAATTCGTTTTGTTTGATTTTGAAAGATTTTAATTTTTCGATATCCAAGAGAGAATTTTGAATTTCGTTTGTCCAATAAAGTTGCCAGGACGAAAAATTCACTATTCCGGGGTCATTTTTAATATTTGATGGAAAAGATTCGAGAACGAAATTTAAAAAGGCTTCAAATATCTTTTCTTTTAATATTTTTTTTATAGTATCCTCAACTTTTACTAACCAATCAGTCAGGTTTTCATTTAATTGTTGCGTCGCTACTGAATTTAAAAACCTGATTCTCTCGCCATAATCTCCAGTTAAAGAATTTATTTTAAGTGATTTACTCACCCCAAATTTTCTTACACCAGGAAAGCATTTCAGAATCGACAAAGCTAAGGTTGAAGGATTTTCTTTGTCGAAAAGAATTTTTAAAACTTCATCATCAGAAATAAAGAAGAATCTTGGAAAGTCGAATCTTCTTTTTTCCAAATAAATTTGCACACTTTCCTCGACTTTTTTCATTTTGGAAATACTTTCTGCTAAATTTTGAATCACTTCTGGATCTTTTGCTACTTGCTTAAAAGTTGGATTCAGGGAAACAGTTTTTATAATTTGACTTTGGGTTTCTTTGGCAGAAGAAAATAGGGTTTCTTCTTTCGGAAGATGATTTACTGAAATAGGATTTGAAAATAGAGGATGAAATTTTTTCGTTAGCAGTTGAAGGGAAAAAAATTGTTGGATAAAATTTTGAATTTGAGTCAATGCTCTGAAAAGTTCTGAAACTCTCGATTCTACGGGTTTAATAAAATAGGAACCTTTTATATCTTGAATTTTTGTAAAGTGATCTTCCAGGAGAATTTCTATTTTTTCGGATTCGATGAAAGAATAAATTTCCTCAATTTGTGAAATTTGGAAACTTATTGCTTCCCATTCTTGAAACATGTGTTTGAGTTGAAATTGCAGGGCTAGTTCCTTGTTGGCTCCTCTGCTGATGACCTGGGATCATTACAATAAATACTAAAATTATATAAGGAATTAAAATATAATACTTAAAGTTCATAGAAATCTAAAGTCTAACCTGAAATATTTCGATATGACTCATCAAATCTAATTCAATAATTTTTTTCAAGGTGGTTCCAGCATTCGGAAAAAGTTCTTTTCCAGAAACTGAAGACATTTCATCCCAGTGTCTTTTTCTCAAAGCCGGATTGCAAAAACAAATCGCAAGGGGAACAAAGTTCATAAAACTGCTGATGTCCTGAAGAGCCTGCCAACATAATTTCAAAGGTGCTGGTTGTTGCATCGGATCAGGGTCGTCAACAATTCCAGAAAATTTAAAGGCTTTATTAGAGGTCAAATCCATTTTAATCTTCGATTTAAAAGTCTTATTGCTCTCGGAGATTTCTTCAAAAAAATACTTCGTCTTCTTTTCTATTACATTTGAATCCAAATATTCAAAAGGTCCTTTCAGCCAGACTTCATTGTCTCTCTGCCACTCACAAATTAATTGAACTAGAGCGTAAAAAGGTTCAATCACTTCTCTTAATTCTGTATCTTTCGGAAAATTTGTCTCTGGAAATTTAAAAAGCTTCTCTTCGAAATTAATCTCGTAAATCTGTTTCTCGATTAGATTCACTTTTCTCAAGAGGGCTTTTAAATATTCTACGTAATCTGGAACTCTTTTTGCATCGTCCATATCATCCAGGATTATAAATTCAGGAACAAGCTCATCAATTTCAGAATTTAGGATTGTTATTCTTCTTTGGAGTTCGTCTTCCGATTCACTTTTCATCGCTTCCGATAAAGTGTTGCTCTGGCTGAAAATTGGCTTGATCGACTCGATCCAGTTTATACTTTGCTTGTTGAGTTCAATGTGATCAGGGGAGAGGATTGTAATTTCTAGAAGAGAGCTGAGAATTTGAATTGACCTCTGGACCCTTTTTTCTAAATTAGAAATCAGATCTTTTGCTCCATGTGACATATATTCACCTAATTCGAAAAGAGATTTTGCATCCTTAGGAATATTTAAAGCTCTGACTTTCAGGGTTTCGAATTCGAAACAAATCGATCGAGTTTCCTCCTCGTGATTTTTGGTGAGAGATTCCACGAGGATGGATATCAGGTCCAAGGTTCGTGATTTTAGAACTTCTTTCGCGTGGATTTGGTTCAGGATTCCTGTATCGTAGTAAATTTTTGACACCATTTTGTTCACTTCGCTTAGATAGTTTATGAAGGTCTTCACCTGGGAAAATAGAATTATATTTAAACAAGGAATTTTATTTTCATCGTGTAATTAGGAAACTTTTGCATAATAAAATTCTTGAGATTCTTTAACATGTTTTGTAATTATTTGAAATCTCTGAAATTTTACATAATTCATTCAAATCATTAAAAATTACATAACTTTACCTGGGAACAATATTCATCAAATTCTCGATCCTCAGAGACCATTTTCAAAACATTTGGCTTCGTTTCTTTTGCAGTGATAAGTTGAAATTGGTCATTTACTCGAATATGATATTCGTTAATAGGCTCGAAAATATTCTCCAAAACTCCTTCTAACTTAGCATGCGATTCTTCCAGAAACCACTCTGGTAACTTTACTTTGATAAAATCCTGATTAGTTTTTACTTCAAGCCAACTTTCGAAAGGGACAAGATCTTGAGCAATATTCGAAACGATATCGATAATCTCGTGATAAGTGCTTCGAATTTCTTCAACACTCGGTTTTATAATCAAACTATTATCCTCAAGAATCAGATCCAATTTTAATAAAGGGGAAGATAGTGGATCTTCAACTGAATTTATTAAATCAGTAATCGTGTTCATTTTAATATCCAAAATTTGCTGAGCGAATAAAACTGTTGCTGAGTTAATCACTCGAGGAAGTTCACTACGATTAATATTTTGCAGATTTAATTTTGGAAGAGCTTTTACTATTTGGTTGTAGTAGTGGCTCAAAATTTTCAAAGAAGCTTTTTTAATCTCCTTTTTTATCTTGCTTTCAAATTCTGATAAGGGAAGAACTCCTAAAATTCTATATTGAACCAAGTCAATAAAAAGACAAGGTAAATTAAAAAATGCAGTCTTCATTATAAATCTTACAAGATCATGGGAGAGGAAATACTTTTTAAATAGCGATTTCCGGTTTTCGAAAAAGAACTCAGAATATTCAGTAATAGACTTACAGGACTCCGAGAATAAATCCAAATTTGATTTTGTCAACTTGTCTTCATCTCTTTCATTTCTATCGAGTTCCAGAATCGTCCTGAGTGCAAAATTTTTCATTTCGTCAAGATAAATTTGTCGGATTTCTTCAATCAAGGATTTTAGGAAGCGGTCGTATTTCTTTTTGAATAATTTTAAAACTGATTTTTTGATGTTCTTTTCCCATTCTGACGAAAGAGCTTCAACAGGAATATCTTTTGCCCAGGAGCTTAATTTCGATACAAATAAATATTTAGAAATTTCGTCATCGATGATTACTTCGCGCTCAGTTTCTAAATTTGAAAATTTACTTTTGTAGTGTCTTGATAACGTTTTTGATAAAGTTAGAGCTTGACGTTGTTTTATTTTCTCTAAGCGAAATTCAGAGAGTCGATTTTTTGGAAAATTATAGTTTTTCTGGGGCCTCTTTAGCTTTTCTTCCATTTTTAATTCGAGCAAAACTGACTGATTCTATCGAAGGAGGAATAATATTTTTGTTGGATCGATATCCAAGGAAACGGGTTTTATTAATTAGGATTAAATAATAATTTGTATAGAAATGTATTGAATAGAATAATTGAATTTAAAATGAATAATTTAGTTAGTTTTATTTTTAAACATTTATTAATAACTATTATAAGTAATTAATAATTTATTATTTTATTTGTTTTCAGTAATTGGAATACAACATGAGTAATATTTACATTCAGGAACCACCCACTACGGGAAAAGTAAGTATTTAAAAAAAAAATTAAATACTTATTAACAAGCATGCATTAAAATTTTTTGTAACTTGAAATTAAATTTATTGAAAACTAAAGTCAAACTGATTTTAAATAATAGAAACAAATTTTTCCAGGTGTTGCTAAAGACTTCAATTGGAGACTTTGACATCGAACTTTGGACCAAAGAAGCTCCGAAAGCTTCAAGAAATTTCATCCAATTGTGTTATGATGGTTATTACGACAACCTAATATTTCATAGAATAGTGAAAGGATTTATTGCCCAAGGTGGCGATCCTACAGGAACAGGAGAAGGTGGTGAGAGTATTTATGGCCAACCTTTCAAGGTAATCCGATTTTTAAAATTTATTTTCAAGAGTCTCCAATGGACTGGGAATTTTTTCTAACGGAGAATTAAAAAAAATTAGTTACAAAATTCTTTTAGATTCTTTTCTATTCTTTTAAATTCACTTAGATCCTTATGAATTCTATTTGATTTCAGGATGAATTTCACTCTCGTTTGCGATTTGTTCGACGTGGTCTCGTCGCAATGGCAAATGCTGGAAAAAATGATAATGGATCACAATTTTTCTTTACCCTTGCTGCTACACCCGAACTACAAAATAAACATACAATTTTTGGAAAAGTGACCGGAGATACAAAGTATAATCTCTTAAAATTTGAGGAATGCTCTGTTGATGAAGTATGTTATTTATCTATTTTAATTTTTTAATATTCAATAAATCAGACATTTCTTATTTAAATATATTCTATATTGTTTTTTTTATTAGGATGACAGACCAATTCATCCGCCGAAAATTTTAAAAACTCAAGTTTTGAATAACCCTTTCGATGATATTGTACCGAGAGTAAATGTAAAAAACAAAAAGAAAGAGGAAAAGGAAAAAAAACAGAAAGATAAAAAAGGAGTGAAGTAAGTTCACAAAAAGTATTTAACTTCCTAATTATTTTTAAATAAAAATCAAAAATTTTAAATCAAAATCATTTGGTATTTAGATTTTTTATTGAAAATAACATTTATTTTAATATTGATTCGAAATTAATGAATTTCAGGGACTTAAAACTTCTTTCTTTTGGCGATGAAGTAGAGGAGTATGAAGAGGAAGTTAAGGAATTGAATAAGAAGTTCAGTGGCAAAAGTAAATCAGCTCATGATATTTTGGACGATCCAAAATTGAGTTCAGAACCTGCTTTAGAAGAAACTTCTATTTCCCTGACTAAGAAAAGGAAGGAAGCTAGTGGAAGCGATTCGGAAGACGAAGAACAAGATAAAAACGAAGTAGAGTCGGAAGCTTTACAAAAAGAACAACGGTAAATTTAAATAAGTAATTTATGAATAAATATAACCAATATAAATTAATCAAATACTTTTTATTTTAGAGAATTAAACGACAGGATAATAGAAAAATTGAAAGGTGCGAAGAAATCAAAAGAGGACAGTTCAAAGAAAATAAAGGTAGAAGAAAAGGAAGAAGAATATTATTTAGGAAAAGATCATGCTGATAAAAGAAAACAATTGGCGTAAGCACTTTCTTTTTATTTAATTCTTTTTTTTTTTATTTATAATATTGCAAAAACCCATTACCGATTTTGTTGTTATGTACGTATTTATCTTAAATTTTAAATTTTAGGGAGTCTATCAAGAAAGAAATTCGAGACTTCAAACGCGTTAATAAACAAGAGAAAACAAAAGCGGATGAAGCCAAGGAATTAGAAAAGCAGAAGGAAAAAGAAAAGCAGAATAAAAGCGAGGTTATAAGCGAAATACAAGAGCAGAAGAAGAAAGCAAAAGAAGAAAAAGAGAAAATAAAGTCGCTGGGTAAGCTTGTTTTAATTATTATTTTAAATTATAAATAGTTTAAGTAATAGAGTTAAATTTTATTATTCATGAATTCTTGTTTTAAAAAATGATTTTCTTTTAGGCGATGACTTTTTGGCGAAAAAGCTCATGGGCTTACAAAAAAAGATAAGGTCATTGAAAGAAATATGCAATGATAATTCTGAAGAGCAACCTCAAAATGATGAGGAATTGGACGAGGACGATGAAAAACTTTTGAGTCATGCGGTGCACTGTCCAAATAAAGCTCCTGTTTTGGCAAAAGATGCTAATTTGAAGGATGATGATTGGTTCGAAATTTACGATCCCCGAAATCCAATTAATAAAAGAAGAAGAGGAGAGACAACGAAAAAAGGGGAAAGCGATCGGAGTAAAAATCGACCTCCACGCACTTGAATGTAAATTAGGACATTTGTTTTATTGTACGTTAATAATTAATTATATTTGTAGTTATAGGTTTCCGTTTTTTATATTCTCATCAGAGAGAATGCATTATTAATTTTAATTTTTGAGTAAATCTCGACACTCTCTTTATAAATACATTCTATTATTTAAGTATATCAGTTTAGCGGTCGTAAATTAATAAAGGGTAATAAATTAATGTTTTTATTAAGTTCTGTGTTCTTATTATAGTTAAAATTAATAACTAATTTTCTCTAATCTCAGGGAGAAACAAAAATAATTATAATTATACCACATGGGTATAATTTATTTATGGTATTAATTCAGGCCTGGTAGGTGTAAAAAAAAGCTTTATCATTTTAATCAACAAACTTGATTATCAGAGATAGGCCCTCTCATTAACAAGTTTCTCTCCAAAACTTATGAAATTTGTGTTAACTTTTTATCAGTTTGTTGAAGTTTACTTTGTTTCTTTATGACGTCCTTCCTTCAAGTTCTTCCAAATTCTTTATCCATAATTAAACATATTAATATTCGTCTTGATTAAGGGTATTGGAGCCAAGTTCTAATCTAAAAGTTCGATTTCTTCAGTTTCCTCAACAAATATTAAATTTGGAGCTTTTTCCCTGTGTAGAATTAATCAATTTTTAATTAGAATTATGCGTACAGAGCGAGAAAATACCTAATTAAAATATTTTTTAAGTAAAATGAAAATCTTAAATTTTGAAGTTAGATTTTGAATTTGTCATTCAATGCAAAAAGTATCGAGACTAAATATTTTTTCGCTCTATATGCAATTTTATACTTGAAAAAAGATTAGCACTACAGAGCGAAAAAATATTTATTTATAATTTTCGTTGAGTAAAATGGAGAATGGAATTTTAAGTTTAATGCTTGGGTCTAATACCCTTAAAAACACAACTATTTTCTATTTCTCCAAAATTTCATTAAGAATCCCAACAACGATCCAGAATACAAAAATGCAATCAAAAATGTTAAGACTGCATGCAGGTTATATGTAAACATTTGATTAAAAGTAAAAATATTTTAAAAACATGAAAAGGCCTAACAAACTTTGTCAAAGAGACGATTTGTACGATCATCTAGGAGAAGGATTGATCTTGCGCAGAGTCGGTTAGAACAGATGTAAAGTAGAGCTCCGTTCTCAGTCTGCGTCTGCCATTAAACTCTTTGCTGCGCCATTCTTGTGTGCATTCTTGCTTGGTTGTTCTTGGTCGAAGCAACTTCCATGGCGGGTCCCGGTATGTCCCCGTCGCACAAAATGACGACTAAGCTTTTGCGTCAAAAAGCCCAGGATTTCCTGACCTCTAGGAAACACGCCAACAATCTGGTGGACATCATTGGGCAATGGGATGTGAGTAAAGTGACCTTTATCGCTCACAAAATTGAAATGCACGAATCATTTTGAGGTTATATTCTAACTTTCCTTTCTCTTGATTGTCGTTAGGAGTCTAGCACCTCTTGTATTCTCACCCTGGAGTCGATTTTCGTTCAAGTTCTTCAGCGAGGTGACATGTACCAGGAAAAAACAATATCATTGGCCATTTCCGGTGAGTAGACTATTTTTTAATTTGTATTTAGATATCCATTAGAGGCCATACGGACCCTAGCACTGTAGAATCTACGTTTCTTGTAAAATGTCCTACATTTCAAGAGTAATTAATTGATATGATTCTCTAAATTTCGATTGATTTTGAGCTCAAATGCTAGATGTTCAAGGATTCTCGCTTCGTAGATTCAAAACTTGATTGTTTGGCCATTTTTGATTGTAGAATTATTTCAGAGTGATATGGTTTGCATTGTTACTGATTGTTGCAGTAAATCGAATATAAGTGCCACTTAAGTCTCAGAAAAAAACTGTGTGTGTAAAAACAATTTTGAAATTCAAGCCTTTAAAACTTATCTGTAATTAAAGCATTCCAATTTGTACATTTGAATAAATTCAAATGCAAAGAATTTTTGACAATTCTAGGGTTACTTTCTACAGGGAAAACATTAAATTTGGATTATTTTATTTTTATGCCTTCATAATTTTATATTTAGTAACATTTAAATTTAATCAAAAAGTAGAAATTGGAAATTATTAGAAATACTTTAATAAACCAACAATTTATTTATTGTAATTTCTGTTCAATAATTAGAACCAAGTCCTGAGGCAAGATACGTAAGTTGGTTACGTAATTGTTACGAGGAAATTTGGGAAAAACTGTTAACTGCAATCGAAAGATGTCGACCTGCAGTTCAACTTCAAGCTCTGTCTACGGGCATAAAATTAACGGCAGAAGAAGGCAAATTTCCATTAGAACCCATTGGCGATATAAATTATTACTTTCCACTGCATCGATTAAAGCCTTTGCTGATGGCCCTTTTATCTCCTGAAAAGGACAATGCTAATTTAATCGCCAGATTTGAAGAAATCTCTAATTACCCTGACGCCCTTTATTATACGTACAAATGCCTTCCGTCGCTTACTCCAAAAAGACAGCCTCGAGAAATTTATATTAAGAACTTATTAGAACTTATACACAAGTTGCCTCTACAAAAAGATATTGAAGGTAACTATAAATTTAGTATTCTACATTCATATAATCTGTTTAGGTTTAAAAAATAATTTAGTAAAATACAATAAATCTTTTATTTTAGAAGGGGGATCTGCTAAAAGTAAGGAACTATTATGTGGACCCCAACAAGGTACAGTTTTCACGTGGGATTATCTAAATGCAAGAAGAGCCTTGAACAAAGTTTGGGCATGTATTATGCACTGGGAATTGTCACCTCAGTTGCATAAACAACTTCTAATTGTTTTGTTAGAGAGGGTTATGCCTCATCTTGAGAAACCAGTATTACTCACAGATTTTTTGATGGATTCATTGGACGCTGATGGTCCTATAGGTCTGCTTGCTCTCCAAGGAGTTTTTACTTTGGTCACAAAACACAATCTGGAGTATCCAAACATATTTACAAAGCTGTATTCTATGTTTGAACCAGAAATCTTTCACACAAAGTACAAGGCTCGATTGTTCTATCTCTCTGATCTGTTTCTTAGTTCTACGTAAGTATATTTATAGTTTAATTTTTTGATCAGAAGATTCAAGTTAGTGAACATGATTTCAAAACAATACTTTATTTTTATTTCAGACATTTGCCCGAAGCTCTGGTAGCTGCATTCGCTAAGCGGTTGGCACGATTAACTCTAGTGGCTCCAGCTGAGGACATAATTATAATTCTCCTGTTCATAGGTAATCTTCTCTTACGACATCCTGGACTAAAACGCCTGATAGATCATCCACAAAACGGAGAAGTAGTTTCGGAAGAAGGAGCCGGTGCAGGAGATCCTTTTCTCATGGAGGAACGTGATCCCCTCCGAAGCAATGCACTTCTTAGCAGCCTCTGGGAAATCAAAGCACTGCAGTGCCATATTTTACCTAGTGTTGCAACAGCGGCGAGGTTTATTCGCGATCCTCTGCCCTCCGTAGAGTACGACATGGCGTCAGCTCTTGAGCGAACTGGCGGACACATATTTGACCGTGAATTAAAAAACAAAGTGAAGGACATCATGTTAACTTTTGAACGACCAACTTCGATCGCTTTACCAAAAGGTGAACGGCTACTGCAGTACTGGCAACTCACAACTATGCATTGATCAATTAAATTAAACAATTAATTGGTGCAATACGCTTTGCAGTCGATGCTAAAAGCGACAAGATAGCTTTTGTCGAAATATTCTGTGTCATATGCTAGAGAATTATCATTAATGTGCAAAATCATCTTTAGGTAAATGACAAAATATTGACCTGGGTGAAGTAAGAGAATATTCCACCTTAATCAACTCTGCAGATAATGAATTTTGTTATTAAATAAACTAATGTTTTACCCGACTTATTTTTATAGTGAATAATGAAAAAGCAGATTGTATCTGTTTAGAAAGACAAACTATGAGGAGATAGATTCTTTTATATTCTTTAATGTTACAGTGTCAAGGCCAGTTTTGTTTTGTATATTTTTTTTTTATTATTTTTTGAGTTATATTTAACAGCACTGTATTTATAAAACCAGTTCTATTTGTTACGTATTCAACACAATTTGAAAGTCATTATGAAAGAGACTGGTTCTTTGTAAAGTAAACTCGAAATATGTGTTGATCGGTATCAGACATACGAATTTGTAGATAAATTATTAAATCTGTAGTTACTAATTAGTAACACTATTATAAAACATTTATACACACGTGTGTGGAACAATAAAAGTAATATTTTAATTTAAGGCGAGATTTATTATTAACTTTACTGAAGAATACTTTGAAACGATTATTTTATGTTTTCGAAATGTAGTTAATTAAAATATTATAAAAACTTCATACATACGCTTGATTTTTGTTAGTTAAACAATGCATATATATAATTGCCAGTAATTGTTTTTGAGATACTACGCCTGCCTTCTTTGTTCCAATATCTATAACAGAAAAATTTAAATCAATCAATCTAGATTCTTTTGAAAAACTCAATTTCTTGAATTTTTAATCATTTTTATATTTAGATCCCTTGAAAGTATAAAATTCGTGTTCAGTAAATTTATTTATATTTAAATTTTCAAATTAATTCACTTTAACTGAATCAATAAAATCTGGTAAGAAAATTACAATATTTTGTTGAAAATTTATGTTTTTGGCTTAAAGGTAAACTACTCTGTTGAAAATTCATCTCTTTTGGTTAAAACTTAAATTTTTTTTTAAGCGTTTCTAATTGAATTCAATATGGTGCTTATACATATCAATTTAGTAAAAATAATTTATTCTCCTATTTCCAGAAAAATTATACCCTATTTTTCCTATTTTGAAAATATTTTGTATTGTAAAGTCGGTAGTTGTTAAGTGACCAAAAAGCTTACCTCTATAAATTGTCTCCATTCTTCCTCTGATAATTGGTTTTGTTTAATTTTGGTCATTAAATGTATCGGAATGTCACACCGGGGAACAGTTTGCGTTGGAATGTATGAAACTTCTAGCAACTGTTGTACTGTAGGCCTTGCTTTTTTATCCCGATTTAAACACTTTCGCATCACATCAATCAAAACTGGTGGTACGACTTTTGATTTATCGCCATTATTATGCGGAAAAGAAATCTTATGCAGTGGATTTATTATTGCAGAAATTTTCTGATACTGATTACGGATATCTTGAAATGGTGTTTGACCATAAACCAAACTGTATAAAATGCAACCCAGAGCCCAAACATCCGACTTACAATTTATCTAAATAACACAAAACATAAATTTATATTTTTTTTTGTGCAAAATATAGCACAATTGGTAACTTTAAATTATATACACAGCATTTCTGAAATATAATCAAACCTTGTGTTTAGCATTTTGAGTCGGTGAATTTCCAACATCCGTCAAAGCTTCAGGGCTGATATAATTCAAGGTTCCAGTAGTTGTATTTTTCACTACTGATGTCATATCTGAATTAATACTAGAAGCTATTCCAAAATCAATTAATTTTAGTGCACCTTTTACTAAAACAAAGTTTCCGGGCTTCAAGTCTGAGTGAATTACACCTGGAAAAAAATATTCCATTTTTATTTTAAATAAGTTCAATTAATAATTACAATTATAAACATTTCAAGCAAATTAATTAGTTTTTTTTACCATTTTTGTGTATATGATTTACAGCTGTCAACATTTGTTTCCAATAATATAAAGTAAAATAAATATCTTTCTCAACAGAGTTTGCCTTTATTAAATTACTAAGGTCTGTATCTCCCATTTCCATCACAACGTAAATACAAGTTTCCCGCACTTCGCTGAAAACAAAATGATTAAAATATGAAAATTATATTTATTGTCTTCGATAGCATAATTTTGTCAATATGAATTAATTAACTGAAAAACTTACTAGTCGTACATTCTTATAATACAAGGTGCTTGAAGTTTATGAAGCATACGAATTTCTTCCAAACAACCCTCTATTCCATCTTTTTCTAACTTAGTAAGATCAACAAATTTAATCGCTCGCAACTCGTTGGTGGACACATTTTGTACTCTGTATACCTTCCCACTCATGCCTTTACCAATTATTCCAAGATTTCGATACTTTACATTTTTTACTCTCAAGAATTCATCTTTCTGAGTACATTGAATATCATGGGAAGGAGCAATTGGTACTCTTTCTAAAATTTTTGGTTGTTCATTGACTGTAGTGTAATTTTTCGCAAAATCCTTGGCTTTTTCAGGCATGTTGCTCTCTTTCATTCTCTGATTCAAATTTGATGACATCATTCTTGGAATAATAACATTCTCTTTATCAGGCATTCTATGCTGTTTAACAGGTAATTCAGTATTCAATTGTTCATTTTTATTCGGACTCTTATTTTCTTTCAATTCTGGATGGTATTGTGATGAACTTTGTCTTGGTTCAAGAGAGTAGGTGGGAAAGCTTTCCTTCATTGTCTCAGCCAGTGGTCTCCTCACGTTTTTATTCTCTAAGCCGTAATATCTGAAATTGTAAGAACAAACTTTATACATTTAAATTTTTATGAAATAAGGAAGAATATATGAAAAAATATTAACATACCTTGGTGGCTCCTGTTTAGAACTGCTCGTTGCTACGGTGTTGTGAACAACTTGATTTGGTAATGGTGTTTGTAACCGACTCTGAGACCAATGTGAATAAATCGTTGCTGGTGTTGGTGCATAATTTTTTTGAAAATCGCTCTCGATCTTGTTTTGAGGAGTGGCAAAAAGATTTTTGTGCGAATGACAAGGTGTTGGTCGTGTAGCACCAAGGATTTGAGAATGTTTTAACGGAGTTTCATTCGCCAAATAAGACGGAGCAGGCATACTGGAAGATGAAACTGCTCCGTGTTCTGATGGATTATTTCTTTGAACTTGCGAGTGTTCATTTTGTCTGTTACTGGATTGCGTCGCTTGTTTACTATCATCTAAGAGTATTTTCTGAGGTTCTATAGTCGAAAATTCCTTGAAAGGGGTATTCCTACTTCTGTAAGAATTTTTTGGATCTCTATTTTCAAAAGAAAATATAGGGTGACTTGATTCGTTTGGTCTATGTTGTTGTTCTTTGAGGAAAGCCGGTTCATTCAGTTTTCCTTCTGCCGAGGACGACTTGCTCAGCTTTCTGGATTCCGAACCAATACTTAGTACTGTTAGATTGTTCGTTAAGGATTTTTCACTATTCCTTACAGATGATACCGGATAAACTTTTGATGCCTCTGTACTAGAGGTACCAGAGATTTTAATTACTTTGTCTTCTGTGTATTTGCTAAACAAGACAGGATTTTCCGAGAATAGATTTTCTTTCACTTCTGTCAGCTTACTTTTTTCAGAATTAACTAATTCCTTTGAACAAATAACATTAATAGGAGAAATCTCTAGAGTTGCTTCTACTATAGGATCTAGATTTTTAAAGTTGTAATCGTTGTTTGTAGGTAAACTCACCATGTCCTCTGGTAAAGGAGAGCAGTCATCGGTATCATCCGAGTCTTCATCAGATTTTTCAGAGTCTCGCTCTCTGTCTTCACTGTCATCATCGCTTCCAATTGCTTCTAAGAGAGCTTTGACGCGAACAGGTTGAAGTTTTGGTTTCTGACCTTTGACAGCGAGAGATCCCGAATTGCCTGAGACGCTGCTGCTCTTATCTTGAAAAGAATGTTCTTCCATTTTAAAGAAAAGTTTCCAAACCTTGATATATTAGGAAGACATCTATCACATTTCATGGGGTTTTTCCTTTATGTTTGAACTTTCGCAGTAGGTGATGAATGTCTATGAAGAATATGAAGATCTGAAAACAATTATTAATCTTAATCATCTTTATAACGAATAAAGTTTGATATCTTTTTCAAATACGATTCTAATTTCTGAACTTAAAATCAATTCATTTTACGTAAAAAATATTTGAATTAGATATTTTGTCGCTCTGTGCGCATAATTCTGGTTAAAAATTGATTAATTATAATTAGAGGGAAAGAATTCCAATTTTAATATTTGTCAAGAAAAATAAAGAACTCGAATTTAAAAATTAAAATTTCGTTCTAACAACCTTAAAATATTTAAAAGCTATATCTATATACATATTATTTAGGTTGAATTCTCTGGAAAATTAAAAAAAATAAGCCTGTATGAACGAAAATTATTAAAAGTTTAGTAAGATAAGATTTGATACTTTGAAATTTTATTTTTTTTTTTTTAAATGTTTTATCAGTGGGCGATATCGTTATAACCATAAACGTTTAAAATTATTATCATAGCCTTGAGTTTCGAATCACTTTAAATCTGAAATTAGAGACTTTTACTGACATGTAAAATACAATAGTATTACAAAAAAAGAAAGCAAGGTGGCTTGATACATATACAAAAGAGCTTTGTTAGACGTTAGAGTCGATCTACTTTCTGTAACAAACACTTATTGTCAAAAAAGTCTGAAGTCCATAAATTTACAAATTGAAAATAATCCACTAATAATAGTACAATTTTAGGATTTGTGAAATTATTTCGTGACTGCTAATATATGCAGATATCAGACTTTTAAAGAAATGTTAAAAAGACCACAAGGAGTAATTTTAGGATATAAAAGTATCTATTTACATACCTTTGTTTGTCAAATTGTTTGGATGAATTGGAGCGCTGTTTAAACTATGAATAACTTTACAAAACACTATCTTTCAAAGATCGTGACAATGTGGTTCGTAGGATTCTACTAATGGCACACTTTTTATCACTTTTTTATTCCGAAATGTATGTTTTTATGAACATAATCTAAATAATACATTCGAAAAGACACGCGAATACCACGAGTACGCGACTTGCCGTTGCTGTCAATCGTACCGGTTCTTTGTCTTTTGGAAAGATTTGAATTCTAAAAGTCGTTCATGATTGGTTGTTTCAATGAACCAATGGTGATGCCCTAAGCTACTGCGCTTGCGTTGAGACAGTGCTTTCATTGGTTGCAGTTGGCGCGCTATTCGAAATGGTATTAAATACCACTTTTCGTAATTGATATAAATAATTATTATAATTTGCATAAATATATTGCAATTTGTATAATTTTGGATTCAAGGACATGTATAACATATACTAGATCCTTGCTTTGCCGGTATTTTTTTTTGTGTATGCGTTTGTCATTTGTGCAACAGCTGACATACAGAAGAAAATAAATATATGTAGGCCAAGATTACTGTATTAGTGTATTGTTTGGTTCCAAAAAAATCTGCGTTTATTCATTGATGTATGTACTTAAAATACTTAAAAATGTTTTTAGTATAATCAGAAGGTAATCATTTATTAGCTGCTGTCGTTTTTTTTGAGCTTTGTTGTCGGGTAATGGTCAGTCTCACCAAACATCTCCCAATAAATACATCAGGAAGTGTAAGTGCGATTGAATTTTACTCCGTACTTCACTCATCGTCATCTGGAGCAAAGTCTCTTATGTTTTTCCAAATCCCTTCCATAGATGCCAAATTCATTAAAAAATCTGTATAAGTTAGATAAATTGGGAAGGAGTTGTTTTTATAAGATTTAAATGCATGTTATACAATTTTGGGTGAGACCTAACCTCAAAAATCTTATAAAATGGTATATGTATATGTGTCGCATGTGTCATTTACGTCGTCATTCATAATAATGGATGTTTTCTTTATTATTCAATTATTTAAACAAAAGAATTACACATTTTGGTTAAAGAAGATAATGAATAAAATATGTAACGTTTTATCAGTTCTGTCAAGTTATTCAAAGTTATATTAATAAATTTTCCAGTTTAGATATGAAAATAATTAATAAGTACGTAGTTTTGTTTATAATATAGTATATTATATTTGGAACTATGTCAATAATATATGGGAAATCATTGTAAAGGAAAAGATTATTGGATACGAGGACTTGGGTCTTACAATTTACTTGCACCTGTTCTCTTAAAAATCTTAAAGGTGTTATCATCCTCTTCTTGCAATTACCAAGTTGTCTATTATCATTTCGGATGTTCCTAATACATAGAGTTATTAGTTAGTTATCCTCTATTACCTTCAGCTATGCACCTCATTAAATAAGGTCATTGTAATTTTCGAGCTTTTAAATTTCATAAATGCCAGTTTTTCTGAGCTTGCTGTAAACAAATATTTGACGATAACTCGGCCCTGACATATCCTAATTATAATTAGGATATATTAGTATATTTAACCCTTCCACGGAAAAACTCAATCGACTCCTCCCTATCGTCTAAAGTGTCTACTGACTCTAGATTTATTACTTCGTCTTCACAGGTTTTCCTTTATTTCTTTACTTTGAATTCGCCTTTTAATTAGTGTAGACATAATAATATTCCTTTCATTTGAATTGAAATACATGTTTATTTATAAGGGTGCTGTATTTTTTGATTCTTCCGTAAACATGGATGACGAGGAGTACCTTCAGCCTGTTTTGTCTTCTGAAGAACAAGAAAACTTCCAAAGACTAGAAACTATTCCAATCGCTGCTGTTCCACTTATCTTCAGCGTATGAACAATAATTACAAATAAAAAATAAAAAATACCAATTTAGTTCAATAAAAACTGAATTATCGAAATTTCAGGTAGCCCTAGAGATCACTGGCATTATATTTGTATCGCTATGGCCAAAAGAAGAAGACAAGTGTGAAACTTACTTTATACTATTGTATCTTCACTGCTTATATTGGATCATAATTATGACCACCAATTATTTCTTGACAACAAGACACCATCATCTTCGAATTTCTGGATATCTGGATTTCTACCAGTCAACATATCATCTTATAAAAATTCCCTTTTTTATTGGATCTTTGTGGAACACTTTTTATTTGCTTTTAGCAGTTGTTCTTCATCAGACACATAAGGTTGATTACGAAAACTATTGTCGTTCTTCGGAATGGTTTACACCACTTAATTATATACTTCTTCTTACTACTATGGAAGTCTTCATCAACGTACCTGTATACGTAAATTATATTAGTGAGTATCTTCCTTAATACTTAAATATTTAGTGTATAATTTAGCGTTTTGGGTCGAAGAATTATAAGTAAACAGTTTTTCGCTGAATACGCACATTTTATTGTTTCATTTTTTTAGAACGGGTACATCGATACAATCACTTGAAGCCTCTTCCAGATGTGACTCAAGAAGATTGGATGACCTCCTTTACTCAAGATTCCTACGCTGGAGGAAGCGAAATTGGTTATCACCAGCGTGGTTCTCACGTTACGGAATTGCTTGAGAAACAAGCCGATTTGATAAGGTATTTAAGAGACCATAACGTAAATCTCAGTCACCGCCTGATGCTCCTTGCTAGTCAGCGTAGAGCTCCACAAACTTAAATTTATTACCGAACATTCAAGCGAATTTCACTGAATAAACTGAAAATATTCTTTTGAAAAGATTCTTCCGAATAGTCATCATATATGACCGGAACAGTTGAAAGGGACCTATCGTTCGAAAAAATCCATTTTCACTTTTCTGTTGATTCTGATAGAAACGATTAAAAATTAAAAAGTGAAAAAGTAGAAAGAAGTAGTTTTCGGACAAAAGGTCCCTTTTAACTGTCCCTGTCACATAAAATTAAATTATTAAAAAAATATTGTATGCTATTTGTAGCTTTAATCAAAATTGATAGAAATGCCATAGCTTGATAAAACTGGTATTAATGAGAGAAGTTTTCTACATGACACGCGTTTTATATTTGCAAACCACGTAATCTTAATAACGTACTAAAAATTCGACAACTATGAAAGAAAATTTATTGTGTTCAAATAATAATTAATCATTGTATGTAGTATACTAAAATTTCTCTATTGTAGATTTATATCAATTTAATAAGGCCAGGTATTGAGTTTTTATTCGTAAAGAGATACATTAGATATTTTAAACTTCTGGCTATATTAGTCAAGACAATTTTGTTTGTCTTATGAAATTTGAGTTAATTTTTGAATAAAGTTTTTACTAGTCCTTAATGCCATCACATGGATTATGTAATTCGTAAATGCTAAGATTAATGATTAGATTTTTATAACTACTCTAAGAACTCTCAAAGGTTGTAGTTGAAACTTTTAAGATTTTTGTTTAAATAACTATTACTTAAATAACTATTTAGGGATTAACTATTTAAATAACTATTTAAGGATTTAGATCATATACTAATGTTTGCGAAATGAGTTTCAGACATAAAAATATTTCATTAATTTTACAATCGAATGGAAGCGGAAATCTAAATGAGATCGAGTTTTGATGTTATTTTCTCAACAAATTGTTGCTGTAAATCAATACTCGTTACTGTGATATTATGGTATATTTAAGTTTTACTAATTCGCTGAAATATATTTTCAATTTGAAATTAATTTCTAATTATTTCTAAATCATTCTGATATTAGGAAATAACCAAGACGATTTTCAATTTTAAAAATATGATTATTCACTTACATAAAATACTTAATAAGATTTATTTATTAAATCAACACTGGAAGTAATAGAATATATTATTACTGCCTTCTTAAAATTGCTCGACATTTCCAGTGACTTCTATAAACACAATATTAAAATATAATTATAAATATATTTTATAACTCGGCCTCGAATACATATTCAGACGCCGAAACTGAAATAGCGATCAATCGCCAATTATTGCTTAGAAAAATTGAGCGAGAGCTATTGTCTGTAAATATGGTTTATTGTGTATAATACTTTAAATATTGCAAGGTACTGTCACTGATCTACTTTATATTATGATTAATTTTTAACTTTTTTTTTTTAACTTTTTTCCGTTATTTACTTTTTACAAATAACTGTACATTATCTTCAGAGACACCTCAATAACTATTACGCATTGTTATCTCTTTAAACGCTTATTTTAAGATAATACTCTTCATGCTTATCGTAAAATATATTTTTTGTTTTCTTGATCAAGAAAATAAACTTTAAATTAAGAAAAAGAGTAATAACGAACAATTAAGAAGCTTTAAACATAATTGAAATATAAATTTAATTTAATCCTAGCTATTTATTAGTATTCAGGATTCGTAATCTCTTTTGATATTACGGGATTGCAGTGTCTGAACTTGAAATTTCTTATTAATATGAAACTGTATGCAAATGAAATTTGCAAAAGAAAAATTTTGTTGCAAATTAGACATTCCTGGATTGAAATTTTTAAACGTTACGAATTTCCCAAAGAAATGATAAAATTACGCGTCCTCTTCGTCAGGTTCCTCAACAGATTCTTGGCGACTCGAGTAAGCTTCCTCTACCTGTTCAGTTTCTTCTATCGTCTCAACAAGTTCAGGTTGGCTTTCGGGACCTTGGAAGTCATCAACTATTGGTTCAGAGACATCATTATCGATATTGTCCTCTCCATCTTCATCGACCTGGAATTTTTAAAATTTCAGTGAAATTAGCAAGCCAACAGAGTTAATAAAATAAATTTATCGGTATTTTTATTTACTAGCATTTTATAAAATACCTGAGTATTATCCTCTACAGTTGGGTCATCAGGATATTCTTCCCTTTCGTGATCAGATAAGTTGCGTTGAGCAAAAGTGTCTTCACTGCGGTCATCGTAATCTTTAATTTCATCTACATTAGTAACAGCGTTGGTATCAATAGCTAATCTTTCCTCTTCTTCCTGTCGCCTTAAAGTTTCCTCTGCTGCCAATTCCTTTGCAAGACGCTCTCGTTCATCTTCAGCTGCTGCTTCCACAGCATCTTTGTACATTCTATTAGGAAAAATAAAATTTTTATTTCTTGATCCATGCATCTCTTAATCACCGAAAAAATGTATCAATCAATTTAAATAACCAAGTTCGAATAATTGGGGAAAAGTTTTCAGTTTGAATTGATTGGATTTAAAGAAGGAGTGTTAACACATAAAAAAAATTGGTTCAACTTAAAGTTCTTAATTGGTGATTAAGAGATATATAAATAGTCAATAGGTAAAGACAGTTGAATTCAATTAATTAGTTAATATTTATTATTCTTAGTAATTTTTTGATGAAAATATTAGTTATAGCAGAGGTTTTTTCATGAAGCTGACCTCTCTTCTTCAGCTCTTCGTTCAGCTTCCTTGCGTGCCTCTTCTTCCAGGCGCAATCTTTCAAGTTCCGCTTTCCTTTTATTATTAGAATTTGTTAATGAAATTAATCGTTTGCTATCGGCTAAATGCTAATTAGTCTAATCGAATTTATGAATGATGTTCAGAGAATGAGAAATTATTTTCTAGTTCTTAGAAAATATGAAATAATTATAATTATTAATTTAATAAGCGAAACTTCACTAAAAGCGAAATTTAGGTAGTTTATGAGAAAATTTCACCTGTCTTCTTCGGCTTGTCTTTCAGCTTCTAAACGAGCTTCTTCCATTCGTTCTTCTTCGGCTCTTCTCTCAGCCTCTAATCTTTCCTGTTCAGCAATTTCTGCTAAACGGGCTTCTTCTTGAGCTTTCAAAAGTGCCAATCTAGCTGCTTCCGCTGCTTCTTCCATTCTCAGACGTTCTGCCTCAGCCGCCTGCCTTTTTTCTTCTTCAATTCTGCAAATTTAAAGAAAACAAATAATTTAGAGTTCAAAATCAAAATTCGGTGAAAATTAAGAGACTTTTGGGGGAAGGAAAATAATAAATCACCTGGCTTCTTCAAGTCGTTTGGCCAAGAACTCTTCAGCCCTCTTTATAGCTTCTTCCTCTGCCTTCTTTCGACCTAAGATATAAATATCATTAGAATATCTCAAGACAATAATTTAAATAATTTCAATCCTAAATTCCCTAAAAAATCTTATTTTATAAAAGTTTAATAAATTTTTAACTAGATTTCAAAATTTTCTAATATAATTTTCCGTTTATCACAAAAATACAAACATTTAAAACAAACATAACAACATTGAGGTCTCACTAAACATTTGATACAAACACTAAATTATTAGATACAAAATTTATTTCCAGGGGAGAAAAAAACATAAATGAGGAACCTGATTTACATTTCTGAGAATTTTAATGCATTTCTATCCGTCTTTATTATTACGAAAATCGTTTCTTTAACATTTAAGGGGATTATGTACCTTCCTCTTCTGCTTGTTCGGCTTCCTCTTCCTTACGTTTCTTTTCCTTCTTTTCTTTCTTTTCTTTTTTCTCCTTAACCTTTTCCCGGACGGGTTCAGGTTGAATTAATTCAGCTTCACTTTCCTTAATTTCCTCCAGATAGACTGATTCAGATTCTGTTGCTAATAAGGATACATAGGAAATGGATGCCAGACAGTGACAATAGACTAAATAATTTTCACACATATCCCTTACCTTTTTGTTTCTGGGCTTCGGACCATTCGGTTTCATTGGCACGTGCTAAAATTAGGGGAAATAAATGAAAAAGGGATCGTACTATAAATAAGGGAAATTATTTAATTTTATGAATACAAATTTCTTAGATAAATAGTAAAAAAATATAAAAATTAGAAATAGGAAAGGAAAAAAAGTAATAAAATTATACAGGCATTCATAGTCGAATAAGCAGGCTTCTGATTATTTCAGATTTACCTAGAAAGTCATTATCTAGAAAAATAATAGAAAATAGATGAAAAGTTGAATAATTTAAGGGAGTTGGAGCCAAGTTCTAATCTAAAAATTCGATTTCTTCATTTTACTCAAGAAATATTAAATTTAAAATTTTTTCCCTCTGTAGAATTAATCAATTGTTAACTAGAATTATGCGTACAGAGCGAGAAAAAATCTTATTCAAATATTTTTTAAGTAAAATGAAAATAATCAATTTTGAAGTTTGAATTCTCCGTTTTATGCAAAAATTATCGAAATTAAATATATTTCGCTCTGTGCAGTCTTATATTTGAAAAAACATTAGCACTACAGAGCAAAAAAATATTTATTAATAATTTTCATTGAGTAAAATATAGAATTGAATTTTAAGCTTGGGTCCAAAGCCCTTAATAATGAATGAAACGAAGTATTTTTATTAAAAGAATTCATGAACTCGTGACATACTCAGCAAACCAAATTTTCATGAAATAATTTTTTTTTTGCTAAATAAATCAAGTTTTTAATTTTTTAGGAAGAAAAATAAAAATCGAAATAAATTTTAATGTAATTAAAGGGATTGAGACTGGGGGTAATACAATTCCACAAATTGAATAATTAATTTCTGCTTTTTCGACCAGAAAAAAAATTCTAATTAGATTTTACTAACCCTTTCTTAATTCCCGTTCGGTCATCGGTTCTTCGGGCACTATGGGAAAAATTGGATATTTAAACGATCAGGTCATAGGATACAAAATACTAATTTCTCTTTATGGCGATGTCACGATTGCCATAAGACGAAGCACAGGCACAGAAAAAAATCGAGAAGAAGTATTTGATGAGTGGGATGATATAATCTGATATAAGAATGATTGAAATTAGGAGTTATAAATATTAGAGACAATAGATATAGAGGAAGGATGAAAAATAAGCGAAAAGAAAATTTTCGGGTTAATTGATTAGTGATTATTTATTTAAATGTATAATTTCAAAAATAATCACGACCTACTGTATAGTAATAAATTCTGCGATATGCCTCGTTATTATCGATGGTTTAATATAATTAGGGCATGATTTATGAGGTTTTATATTTCATGGGTGTTTTATATGGTCACTCGAACAATCCACAGTTCCACGCAATTTTATTTTATTCTTATTAAAAATCGAATTCAAATTGACAAAAGAAATTGCGTGAAGAGAGAAGGATTTTTATTCGAATGATAATAAGCAGGTCAGCTGTCGAAAATTGAGATGATGACCGCAATACCAAAACTCAGAGATCTTCACTTATCTCCTGAGTGGAACGAAACTTTCAAAATGTTAGGATGAAAATGTCGAGCCGCGTTTCTAAAAATTATCCCAGGGCAATAATGAAAGCACATGTAGATAAGCTTACCTCCAACAAAATTCATTCTCTATGCGGGTCTTCTAGCTTCGTGCAAAGTGAGTATAGTCGTCAAATTTATTGGATATGATTTATTTCATTTCTTAGATGTATATAAATTTTCACAAATTTCGTGCGGGACACATTCAGTATAATGTCGTATTAGCGTCAATATGACGTGTTTTTATTTTCAATTAATTCAGAGTTTTTTCAGATTTTTGTCTCCTGAATAATATTTAAAATTTTCAAATCTAGGACTGAGATTAATAAGTAAAATTATGCGTTGAAAGGGTGATTACGAGAGAGTTTTCAGATGAAAATGTGATTCGAGAATTAAGTCGTGTTTCGTTTTTCGGGGGGTTGCCCTTAACAAATATAGTAAAATATTCTTAACTTGAAAATAATTTCTATTTAATTAATTTTAATTCCTGAAGGATGTTGGAGCCAAGTTCTAATCTAAAAATTCGATTTCTTCACTTTACTTAATAAATATTAAATTTGGAATTTTTTCCCTTTACAGAATTAATCAATTTTTAATGAGAATTATGCGTACAGAGAGAGAATTCAAAATATTTTTTCGCTCTGTATGCAGTCTTATATTTGAAAATAGATTGGCGCTACAGAGCGAAAAAATATTTATCTATAATTTTCGTTGAGTAAAATGAAGAATGGAACTTTGAGCTTAACACTTGGGTCCAACCCCCTTAATGTTATAATTTGTAAGGGCAAGATTAGGGACGATGTGAGAATAATTTTTCGTGATAGTAGGGAGAATAAAATTGCTCAATCCTCCAAGAGCTCGGGTAGGGCGTCTTCTTCTTTTTTGGACTTAGTGGGGTCCTCATTCAGCTCGGGAACGCGATCTCTCCATCCCTGGCCTGAAATATTCAAAATACCCTCTGGTTCTTCTGCTCATATCGCGAGCACCCAAAGCTGCCTGCCTTGAAGTTTCGAACTCGCCTGATTTCCGATTTTATATTGAATTGAATTAATTTTTCTTTAATAATTTGATTTCCACCAAATATTGTAGCAAACGCAATAATACATAAAGGGACTCATAAACTACCGTTCTTTAATTAAATTAATTCTAAAAAATGCTCCCCCTTTTCTAATAGTTGTGAATTTATGTAAATCGCCCGCATTTTATTCTACCGATCCTTTTCTATCCATTTTTATAATTTGTTTAATTTTGGCTAGACTTTTTTAAGGGAATTTTTTTGATTAAATTGAGCAATACTTTATTAGACACAATGTAACAGAGAGAAAGAGACAGTGATAAACGAAAGAGGAGAAAAATAGAAAATAAAAATATGCACGTGTCACATACACAAAAAATTTCTCAGACATAAACGCCAAAAAGGACAAAAACCAAAAATACACACAACAGCGTCTCGAGGCCGTTTTTCACAATATTTTCGTGTGGACAGAGTATTATCACGAGCAGTTATAACAAACCATCATCACGAGTTTTTGATAATAATTTTCTAAATTATTTTACTCAATTAGATCAAAACTCATGAGTATGGTTCCATTTTTAAACTTTTATTCTAAATAAGTTTTAAAAATATTATACTTAATTTGTGTTGAAGTCATGGGCAACAATTTTTATTTTTCAAAAATTTTGATTCTATTATTAGATATTGAAATTATTAAAGACAGTGTAAAAAAATTCACAGGACGATAAAAAATCTGATATGTTCATAGGCGCCGAGTTTTTAGAATTAATGACATTATTCATTTAGTAATTAGTTTGTTAAATCCAATTAGTTTTAATTGACTTTTTTGATCGACTTAATAAGTGGATGATAATCTTTTAGACAAATGCATATATATTATTCTTTTATTATGAATTTCTAGAGAGATTTTTCAATTTTTTACGAAATTATTTAGAAAAGTAAAGGAAAGATTTCAGCGCTTATGCAAATTTCATTTAATCGTTTTTGAAATCAAAAATTGTGGGCGGATCAACATTTAAAAAAAAAATAATCTGCTAAGTTTTTCCTTCCAATTTGAACTTTAGTTTGGATATTTATTACATTTAAGGATGTCGGAGCTAAGTTCCAATCTAAAAATTCGATTTCTTTATTTTATTTTACAAATATTAAATTTGTAATTTTTTCCCTGTGTAGAATTAATCAATTTTTAACCAGAATTATGCGCACAGAGCAAAAAAAATCTAATTCAAATATTTTTTAAGTAAAATGAAAATATTAAATTTTTAAGTTTGACTTTGATTTCTTCGTTTTATGCAAAAAGTACCGAAATCAAAATATTTTTTGCTCTGTATGCAGTCTTATATTTGGAAAAAGATTAGCGCTACAGAGCGAAAAAATATATATCTATAATTTTCGTTGAGTAAAATGAAGAATAGATTTTAAGCTTAACACTTGGGTCCAACGTCCTTAAATGCACAAATTATAAATGCTTTCAAATATAAAAATAAATTTTAATAGGAAGAATTAATTTAGCAGTGGTATATTAAAATAACTTTGAATTAAAAATGATTTTACCCACCCTAACTTAAAATTTTTAAAGTGAAAAATATAATATTGAGTTACTCACAAGCTCTGTCTGCAGCCTGACGATTTTTGCGATAATAGCTGAGAAGATTAACGTCATTCCTAACGTCACTAGCAGTTAAATCTGCAAGTTTGTAATAAGGCCTCCTTTTTGATTGAGGTCTTCCTCCAACGTATTTCACACAAGCCAAGTGTCCATCTCCCATATGACGACATTCTGGAGTTTGATACCAAAGATTCAAGTAATCAAGATCCTTTTTTATGTCATTTCTGGTATTCAGGAGACGTCGGACGTAGTCATTGCGTAGGTTCTCCTCGAAGTAGTTACTGCGTGTCGACGGAAAATAAACGAAAAAAAATCGTCTGATTTTTGCAAAAAATAACAGAAAAGAAAGAGTGTATCAGTAAATTGTCGGGGTTGTAAGACTGCCAATTTTAAGCGTGAACGAGTCAACTCATCTGTGACTTTTGATTCTGAGGATTCTGAGTGACCTAGTCTGATGATAGGATATTATTCTTGTTACTCGATCGATGATGTCGCTTTTTCATGAAGAAAATGTTGCTTTTCGAGACCTCAATTTTATTTGGCGAAATAAAGAAGTGGTGACCAAAAATTAAACATAATATAAATACTGAAAGACTTATAAAATGATTCGTCGTAAAAAAAATGGTATGAATCTATTTTGGATATAAAAGTGATAAATTAATTTTATGCAATATTATTTATGGGAAATATAATTAATAATGATGACTTTTCTCATGTATGTACGAAAAAGTAAATATTAAGAGTGTTAAAAACAAGTTTTAATCTCAAAATTCGATTTCCTCATTTTACTCAACAAATATTATGATTGGATATTTTTTTCTCTCTATAGAGCTACTATTTTTTTAAATATAAGTTTGTGTATAGAACGAAAAAATTTGAAATTATAATATTTGTTGACTAAAATGAGGAAATCGATTTTTAAGATTTGATTAAAACGTGATTTTAACACCCTTAAGATAAATTAATGTTTTTAATAAATCTGTGGATGTTGAAAATGTAAGATTAGGAAATATTATTTATTTGCGCTGCTCAGATTCTAGGAGAAATAAATCCTCTCATAATCTGATTGAAAAATTATTAATTACCTGCTAGGCAACGGTTTCGGGACAAAAACGTGGATTCGGCGGAGAAGAGCGTCTGCCCTATTTCTAATATCTCTGGCTTCATCGTCGAAATCCTGTAAAATATTAAATTCATTTAGCAACAAAATAATAAATTCTCTTGATTACAGAAGAAAGTTTAATTCAATTAGATGAATTTGAATATAATTTACAATTCACATTCTGACAAGATTAATTCAAATTTCAGTTCTTAAAACGATTTCTGGAAATATAATCCTTGAATATTTCAATAAAGAAAAAAATCTCTCCTAATGCTTTGTAAAAATAACAACGCTTTTCCGCTTGCCTTCTAAATAAGCTTTTAATTCGTAGCTATTAAATTTTTTTTTTACAATCGATAATAATGCGGAAGTGATTCTGCGGTTTTTAAATCTTTTCTTTAATTACTCTGATCAATTGTACAGTAATTGCAATAATTTATTCTCGGGTAATCAAATATTAAAATTGATGAACTGAGAGTGTTGCATCCGAGTTCTTGCTAAGCTCTAAATTCGATTTCTTCACTTTACTCAACAAATATTAAATTTGTAATTTTTTCCCTCTGTAGAATTAATCAATTTTTAACTAGAATTATGCATACAGAACGAGAAAATATCTAATTCAAATATTTTTTAATTAAAATGAAAATATTCAATTTTTAAGTTTGACTTTAATTTCTTCGTTTTATGCAAAAAGTACCGAAATTAAATATTTTTTCGCTCTGTATGCAGTCTTATATTTGGAAAAAGATTAACGCTACAGAGCGAAAAAATATTTATGTATAATTTTCTTTGAGTAAAATGGAGAATTGAATTTTGAGCTTAACACTTGGGTCCAACGCCCTTGAGAGTCTTCTATAAAGAATAATTTTGAGATTTCCAAGTCCGGAACTTACAGTGCAGTTCTTGGAGCTAAGGTATTTTTCGGTGTAAGATACGGAGGAAGGCCTCTGTCGATCGCGTATCCTGTTGAGTTCTGCTGCGAGGATACTAGGCCTCACTCGCGAATTGATTCTTATGGGTATCGGCGTGCCAGTGTAATAAGAGTGGACAGGTGGTGTGTGGACTATAGTGACGAGCCTCTTATGTGCTACATATGGCATGTAAGGTATCGTCCTCACCTGGGAAATTTGAGCTGAGGATCACTAATTCATTCTACAATCACTCCACTTTTTCTCAAAGTATCCAACAGCAGCAGAAGCAGCAGAATTTGCGAAAGTTTGCAAGAATCGTCGAGGTACAGATGATTTTGGTGAATAAGTCTATTGTTTAATACCCCAAAATTTTGTATTTCAAAAATTTTTAAAAACCTCCAAAATTTAAACTATTGATCCATTTATAATAATCAAAAGATTTTCACCTGATTTATCTTAAAAATTTGTTTATGCACATTAAGAATGTTGAAGCTAAGTTCTAATCTAAAAATTCGATTTCTTCATTTTTCTCAACAAATATTAAATTTGGAATTTTTCCCCTCTGTAGAATTAATCAATTTTTAAATATTTTCTCGATCTATAGACAAACTTCTATTTAAAAAAAGATTTATGTTTTAGAGAGAAAAAAATACCTAATTATACTATTTATAAAGTAAGATGAAGAGATCGAATTTCTAGGTCTCAGAGAACTTGGAACGAACACTCTGATAATCAAGACAAAAAATTACAATTCGCTGAAGTTCTAATATTGAAAAGTTTCTGTAGTGATTGAGTTTTGCGGGAAAGCAGAGTGTGTTAGTGGCAGAGGCTTTTAATCAAGAATCTCAGTTTGGAAGCTCATTAAAATAAATGAAGAATGAAGGCGGAGAAGCGTCGTTATTTGCTAAGCAATATTTCTACTACTATAGAACTCTATCAATTGAACTTTTAATAAAAATGGTACTAAAAATTTATAGATATAATTAAAATTTACAGAAATTGTAAATTAGAAGACAAAATAGAAGAATAAAGAAATTTATATATTTTAAATTACTAGATAATATACATATTTCTTTAATACATATCTAATTCACAATAGTTGAGGTAAAAATTCCAGTAATCGATTTTTCTCATTTTCTCTCCTGTTAAACTTTCAAAACTTTTTTTTTCTGTGAAATGAAGAAAAAGTATTCGACTACTGGAATATTTACCTCAATTTTATTGTTCTTTATAACATTTTTCTCATACTCACGTGAATGTTGGAGGAGATGGGAATAACATAGGGGGTCTGGATTCCAGTTGGTGAATTACCAAGTTGACAACAAAAATAAATTTTGTTTTTGGAAGAGATCCGGCGGCGGCGATGGACGATGAGTCACATAAGAGGCAGAGTAGATAAAAATAAGAATACTCTATTAGTACTCTCTCTACGTATGAATAAAGAGAAGAAATCAAATCGCTTAGTTCCATGAGAGTTACCCTCGTTTTTTCATTTCAAATTCAGAAAAAAGAAAGACTCTATTTTTTACTTTCTTCATTTATATTATCTAATAAATTATACTATTCTATAAACTTTCGGCCAATTTCGCGTTGTGTGTCTAGCGAGACGAATTGGGTTAAAAAATGTTAGTATCCCTGATTCGAAGCCAAACTCTCATTTGAAAATACGCCAAACTAATTACAGAAATTTTTATCCTCCTTTTAGAACACATTTTCTGGAAAGTCTATAACGTCAAAGAGTAGACTGATTAATTTAATTATGTTCTCGTTTGACTGCTTTTGAGTATTAAAAGAATAATAAGTGTTACAGAAGAAGTTCTGATGGAAAAGATAGAAATTAAAATACTTAAAAAACTGAAGTATTATTGATAATTATAGACAAAGCGTTGAAAAAAAAAGATATAGCTTGATTTTAAATTTAAATTGGATTTTAAAATTTACTCTAGCCATATCTTTTTTTTTAAGTGAATGGAAGATGCAATAACATGCTGAGTATACTTCATGTGGTGATCAACATTTTTATTTTATTTCTGCCTTTTTACAGTGAAAACATCGGTTATTAAAACTTGCAAAGGACTATTACACAGCATAAGAAAACCTGCTTTTTTGTCGTGAAAGAGCCACACTTATTAATTATTATAATCAGTTACAAAATGGAAAATTGTTACAGTTGTGCTCGTGTCTCGTTTGGCTAGTTGAATGTCGTTTTTTCCAGTAATAATGAATAATTAATAACTCGCTTCATTATTAATAATCTGTTTATAATTAATATTTCATTTTTATAATTAGTTAATAAAAAATTCATTTGAACAAACGTGTCGCGTTTAGCAAAAACTAGGTTTAGTCTCTAAATGCAGCAGGGAATTCAAGAAAAATCAGATCCTGTCGAACAATTCTCACACCTTCCTCATCGAATAATTATTTTTTTGTTTTTATCAAACTTTTTTAACAAAGCAATTACAAAAGCAGACTTTTCAGCAACTATGAAAATGCTTAAAAAATTCTATCGACAAGGAAGGCGGTCGTTTCGATTTCACGAATAAATGTACTAAAAGTTATCGCCCCTCATTTTTTTCTAGAAAATCTTATTGTCGAATACAATTTATACAATTCAATTTAGGATGTCTACTAAAATCCTAAACAAAAATTCCTTATTCATTCCAAGTTTTCTTTTTTCAAGTATCAATTACAAATTCTTACAAGAATATAGTTTTATTTAATTTGCACAAATATTTAAATAATTTTCAAATAAACTTAAAGTAAGATCTTCATCTTAGATATACTTGAAAGACATCCTTGATAATTTCAGGTTTTTCAGGTGAGTAGACACCCTGGATCAGTATCAATGATTTTGGATTGGGTTCAGAAAAATCTGATTATTATAGAACGAAGCTCTGTTGTTTTAAAAATTGATAAGCTTCCAACTTTGGGCCACATTCTAAACTGAAAGCATTCGATTTTAAAAATTGAACTAAAGTGTTTCTTCTAGCTTTCAAAATGTACATTCTTTACAACAACTAAATAAATAAATAAATAAATAAATTAGTGAAATCGAAACATAGAGGACGAAGGGGTGAAAAACTTAGACGCGGTATGAGAAGTGGCGATATGAGGTTCCTCCAGGCAAACGACCGGAACTGTGGGTCTCATAAGAGGAGTGGTATCCTCCAGGGCCGCCGCCGGTTGAAGACCTTGATGACCTTTCCGTGTTGTAAGACCCATAAGGTCCACTCTCTCTCTTGACAACGTTCTCTGAAGTGTAGGAAGTTCGTTGAGGACGACTGTAAGGATCTGAAGAATTGCTGGAGGTACTGCTGTTGTTGGTGTAGGAGTAGCTGTACTGCTCTTGGGCGGATCTCACTCCAGATGATGGATAGTCACGGACCACGTAGTGTCGAGGCGTCTAGATTCGGGACGATACAAGGTCAAGATTGGAGAACGCTCTTCTCGAGAAAATGGCCCTTATGCCTACCCCTCTCTAACCAGTAACCACACTATCACACTCAGGAATTATTTTAGATTATTCTATCATTCTATTGCTCAATATGTCTTCTGTCTCTTGTAGTGGTGTCCGTTTAGTGTTTTTTTTTTATGTGTTCGAATTTTAAATTTGACTTTATGACAAAATGACGAAATGGGCGAAGGAAGTTCAGAATGAAGGGGAAATTAGTTTGGAGATGATTTGGAGAAATGTAACTTGGTGTCTACTAACTTTCACCCGCTAAATTTCCGGTTTGTTCACGATTGCAAATTTTTGAATTTCTTAATCGAAGCAGTAGTAAAATATATTTAACATTGTCCTGTGTGCAATTTTACGAATTGCGATATCTTTATTATACTCTTTTATATTTATACCAAATATTTTTGTAATTTATAAGGGATGTAAATTTTACAAGTACAAATTAAAATTCTGAAAGACTTTTAGGAGATTTATGAGATTTCGTGAAATTTTTAGGAATATTTAGAAATTTCAATATATTTTTTAATGAATTGTAAGATTTTTGAAGAATTTAAAGGCTTAAAAGAGATTTGTAAGAATTTAAGAGATTTCAAGGGATTTCAGGGAATTTTATAGGATTTCCTAGATTCTTAAAGAATTCTGAAAGATTTTCAGAGATTTTGTTATATTTTAGGAGTGTTGTAGAATTCTCAAAGTTTTTTTTAAGGGTTTTGGAGCCAAGTTCTAATATAAAAATTCGATTTCTTCATTTTACTCAAGAAATATTAAATTTGGAATTTTTTCCCTCTGTAGAATTAATCAATTTTTAAGTAGAATTGTGTGTACAGAGCGAGAAAATATCTAATACAAATATTTTTTAAGTAAAATGAAGATATTCAATTTTGAAGTTAGATTTTGAATTTCTCATTTTAAGAAAATTAAGTAATTTGTCTCTCTGTATGCAGTCTTATATTTAATAAAAGATTAGCGCTACAGAGCGAAAAAATATTTATCTATAATTTTCGTTGAGTAAAATGGAGAATTGAATTTCGAGCTTAAAACTTGGGAGGAAATATTAAATTTAAAACAAATTTAATAAGATTCCTGATTCGACTTTATAACCCAGATTTGTTTAAATTTTAGATTATTTACCGGTTTTTCCAGTTAGTAGACACCCTGGTGTTGATTCGTGCTTGCGATACTGTCTCCCAAAATGCAAAATAAAAACAATGATAGAAGCACGATCCAGGCGAAATGATCATAATGAAATATAGTGTTGTTAGTACTTATTTTTTTACCAGACGAGCCTTTAAATTATCGCGTAAATATGCAAAAGTAAATTTAAAAAAAAAACTTTTTTTATCTGTAGACACACAACGTGCGGGCCAATTATAACGTGGAGAACGGTATATATGCATTAATAAAGAAGTCTCCTTGCCTGAAATATTCAGGACACTCTGCTGTAATGTTAAGCAACGGTGCACCCCTTGCCAAGAGACGTATACGTGGTATATACATAGATATAAATATATAAATATATAACATACACGTATATATCTACGTTTCTACACGAACGCGATTGTGGCACTCGGTGTCTCGACCTACGTTGGCATCGATCTTATTTCAAATCCAGGATGGAAAGGAAAAATTCATATATTTAAAATCAAAATCAACTCATCAAACTTTTTCACAAACATTTACCATTTTTATTAATCTCTCTTATACACGAATTGCTACTCAATCACTAATTAGCGTATGAAAAAAAATTGTCTATCAAAAGTCGTGGAAATGTGAAGCATCGGACGGCAGTATAGCAAGCAAAAAGTTAAAATTAAAATTACAGTAAAATCTAAAAAGATAACTAAACTGAGGGATAATAAAAATAATAAATGCAAAGCGGAGGACAGCTAGTGAACAAGCGCCCCGAGATCTTGTAACTATTATTCGAGTGTGAAAAACGTTTTGCAAAATAAAATTTTTCTAATTCTTTAAAAATATGTTCTTTGGGTTGTCCACAATTTATTTTATGAATTATGTTCCAGGTGGAATTTTATGAGATCTTAATATCAGGGCTGGGAACTGTTTAGGCTTACAAAAATAGTAGAATTTCCTTATTTCTCTAAAATGAGTTAGAAAAATGAACCAAAAAGCAATTTTATAAAAAAAGCAACCAACATTATATAATTATTTTGAAAATAGATCATCAGTTAAGATAAAAGAATAACTTTTTAGTAACCATGGATAAAAAAGTAACTAAATTACTAAATAGTAACCCGTTCCGAGTCCTGAAAGATTTAAAGAGCTAATAATCTCTAATAAGTTTTTATCTATAATGAAAATTTAATTGCCAAATGAAAAAAATTAAATCATTTTGATAAATCTCAAATAAAGTATTGATACCCAAGAATCGCGATCTAGACAGCTAATTGGAAAAGGGAAAGAGCATCGTCCGAGTGTTTAAAAAAAGTATCTTCGAAGTCGTATTTGAAAATTTGAGGTCGTTCTAGAATCGGTACCAAGAAGGTTTCTCAAGATTCATGAGGATCTTGGTACGAGTGGAGGGTGGAACGGTAGTTCTCCGGTAGTTGGTTGTTGGCCTTGAAAGGACACCGTGTTCAAAAACGTGACCCCGAAGAGCCAGTTCAGCAGCAGCATCCAATCCAACTTTGGAGACAGCTCCACTCTCAATCAACTGACGAGTGTGATCATCCTTAGCAGGATTTTTTCCACGAACAGTTCCCTCTTTTTCCTTGATGGTAGCATATTGATAAAATTCTTTCGCAGGGTCCTGCTTCTTTCGACCCCAGACGGTGAAGGGATCTGGAACCTGGGAAGGCCTTGGAACATCCGGAACCTTGTCCCAGGGGAAGGTGTCCTGCTTCTGTAATCGTTGTAGAAAAACCATAATCTCCAGTTCTCCCCTTGCCTCTTTTGGATACTAAGTTTTTTTTCCAGGATGACGTCCTCACTTCCACACCACTCTTTCAGTTTAATTATTTCGTACTTTACCAGAACCTAAAACGTGTGGCGGGTCACAAAAGTTCTCAGATCTCGGGGCTTCTCGTTTATTCAAATGCAAAAATAGATTTGAGAAACGTTCAGAACTTTGTTGCGATATCGCTTGCCGAGAGATCGTTCAGACTCAAGAGCAAGGGTTTCATAATTTTTAAATAGAAATTTACAATTTAGAGTCACTTTATCGTGAATTTGTCTAGGAAATTTAGTAATTTAGTAAAAAAAATTAATAATAGAAAAATAGTGAAAAAAGTTTGCTTTTAGCAATAAATTATAAGTTATTCTCTGAATTTTCTAAATTATCCACATTTATTTAACATTTTTTCGAATCCTGCATCAGATTAACTGCATTTACACGAAATACGATTTTTCAACTTGCTCGTTAAAATTGTTGGAAATGTAACATTAAACGCGTAACTACTTCCGTCTCTAGGAATAGAAAGCTCCTCCCGAGATTCTCTTTTAAGATTCAAAAACGTACAAATTAATTTTAACGTGAGAATTTGAAAATTCACAATTTAACTTAATATTTATATTTTGAATGGGAAAACTACGTCAAGTGGTATGGAAATATTTATTGAAGATCTTCAGTTATCTTATTTATAAATTTTCAAGATAATTCAAAGGGGTGTTCTAATATGAAATATTGATCTACACTAACCATATGTGATTGCTTAACATAATTATTGCAAAATGTGTTCTGTAATTTCTCAAACTTTATTTTGACACTTCAGCCAAAAATGAAACGCGCCAACTGACTACATATTTCATTAACTTGGATTTCATATTTTTGAAAATATTCTGCAAGAGTTACAACTTTATCTAATTTTCTTTTACGTTGCGTCTTTGAAAATTCAAGGTCAGAGGTTTCTCAAGAAACTGATCAAGAAATTATTTTAAAAATTAAAAATTACATAATAATAATTGATATTAATCTTCTAGCCTTTGGTTAAATCTATGAGGTGTAATGATGAGATGAAAATGAATGAGGATAATTCGAATGAACCCACGTAACGGCGTTTAAAATCTATTTCTTGAACCTGACACTAGGCAATTAGCCAGGAAATCAACAGTGTTTCGTTTGGCCACCTGTGACACTGAATTTAATTGATTCTAACGGCTCCTTTCCTTAGCGAATGATCTAAAACATTCTTCGAGTAGAATGCTAATTTGGCTTGAGGAATCAACCTGCGTGTACTTAAATTTTAGATTTTACATCCACAGGCAAATGTTAGTTCGCGTCTCTTTTCGCATACAAATAAAAGCTCAGTCCCCAAGTATGAATATCTGTGACGAAGAAATGAAGAGTGGGAGCGGCGTCGGGACGCCGTGCGTCTAAATTAGGACAGGGTAACGCAACACCGACGTTTGACATTCCTACAACCCCACCCCACTCACGAGGAAAATAAAAAAGATTGTTATTATCTGAGCTACGCGCCAAAACTAAATTCAAATGTTTATTATCATTCTCATCCTGGTTCGTTGGTCGACTTTTCGGTCAATCTCACTAGATGCCAAGGTTACAATTTTCAAATCACATTTCCACTTTCTTCTAACATAATATTTTTTCTATAATAATTCCTCATTTCTATGACTCTTGTATTTTTTTTCATATTTTCAAACGAATTCCTCTTTCGCTACAAATTTATTTTGCGAGCATACAAATTTTCCAAATCATGGAGATTTTTTGAATTTGTAGAATACAAATTAAACTAATTATTTATATTTTTAAATATCTTTTCTATTTTATATTAAATGTGGTTTAGGTAATTGACTTCGAACTTTAAATTTTGAAATTAATGGCCTTTCGATTCTGAAATGCCTTTTCAGTTTCTGCTTTTGACTAAATTTCAATTTTAACTACCGATTTTTAATTTCCGGTAAAATAAACTCATTTGTTTACATTGCAAAATTAATTCCAGATAATTATAGCCACATCAAAAGGTTTGGAACTGGTCATATTATTTAAGGGCATGGTTCTAATGTACTCGAGTCGCTTTGTCACCGACTCGACGTTGAATCGTTGAATATAAGATTAATTTTCCTATCAGTTAATTCGAGAGTTGCCGGGTCGTACGGCGTCTAAGTTTAACACTTTCTGAGTCCCGGAAAATGGCTCCTCTGCTATTTATAGTTTTTACTCTGACCCCGCTGGCCTTTAAACACTCCAATTAATTTCTGCAATTATAATTATAATATGCAAGGCTTTTAAAAATCTATCCTATTAGTAGTTGATAAACAAATCTTCACTGGCACTTGCGTCTGCAATCAAAAGCGCAGAATCCTTTCGCAATAAGGTTGCGTCCAAAATAAAATATTATTAACCCTCTGCGCGCGAAACTACTACTCAGAAACAATTACAAACTGACGCCCACTTTTTCCGGAATGCAAATCTGTGAATCATCCTTCTATACTCGATTTTGTTTTATCAAATTTGTTTTCGACCATCTAAATTTAGTTAAATGATAATTGTATTTTCCATTACACAACTTTTATTTATCATAGTTGTTATTTTGAATTGATCAAAGTCATCTATGTGACGTGAGAATAAATCTAGGAAGTAGTAAGGGTCAAAAATTAGCCAGGGAACTGGTACAAGTAAAAATCCAATAGTCAAAAAGCAAACAAAAAAATGGGGTCGAGATTCTACAATAATTTTTTAAGTCACACTTGTAGAATATAGAGGATGGATAAAAAATCAGGGTCTGTTAACACAGGTCTGAAACATGAGTCCAAGTACATAAATTATGTACATTCGTCTGCTTTGCTTGACGATTATTAGAAAAATAGAAACAAAAAGGTGGTCATGACTTGCGACCATCGAATTTTCGCGTCAAGTGGGATTTTTTTCACTGGATGTCTAAATACTTTACAGTGCCAAGACACGTTATAATAAATTATCCACAGTCGAGATTTCCGGAATATCGAAAGTTCGTCACCCCTTCATCCTATTTCACAAAGCCCAACTCTGTGAGACACCGAGTGCACGTTTTGAGTTCAGGATAAGTATTTAGTAGTGCTAGTAGTAGCAGCATAGTAAAAAATCCGTCGAATTTTATACAGATTTCATTTGTGATGAAATATTATTTAAAGAAAAACCAATTTAAAGAGCAATCGCATTTGAACAGTTTTTTAAATTCTAATATTGAGTTAAAAATGATCTAAACTGAATATCCTATTTTTAGAAACAAATTCTAATTTACTACTGATAACCTGGTATAAATTCGACAGATTTTTTTGAGCCAATAGTAGTAGTTGTTACAAAAGTAGTATTGATGTTGATGGTCAGAGTATAGTGTGGAAGTTGAGACTTCGAGACGCTTTGCATTCGAATCGTCGACGGAGCGAGGATCGACCTTTCAATTTCCTCTTTGCTTTTTCGGAAAAGGTCGATTTTTCATCGGTCCGTGATCAAATTCGAAACTAGCGGCCAACAGAGGCGTGTCAGTCATTTGAATTCGTGGAGTCAACGTTTCGCGAGAGATCCCACCGAGTTGGCGTTTGAAAATGTATCTTGATCTGCGGATCTGAGAGCTTTGATCTATAAAAAGTGCCCAGGAAAAGCTCGAACGGCTGAGATTCGTCTGACTACTCGCCGCACTTAATTTAACAAGCAAACTTAGTCCTGATTAAATTATTTAATCCAGAGCCAGTGAATAACTGAATCACTGAGCTTCAGACTCTCAATTCGGGGGAATCGTCACTCGAATCTTTGACCCCCGATCGCACGTAACACAAGCTGAGGTCTGTTAGAAGTGCAAAAGCTGATTTGCAATTCTTCGCCAAGAAATAGTTTTTTTCAATTCATTCAGATTTTTTAGTCTCGGGTACTTTCAAAAGGTTCTTAGAGTATCGGAAAAATTTAAGTGAAGTTTAACTTCTATGCGATTTAAGAAACTGAACCTCTGAATTGTTGATTTAAAAATATATAACTTTGAAACCTTCACTAAATTTTTCTTCACTCTACCTGACCATAAACTTTACCAGATAAAAAAATAAATCACTGATCCAATTTCCGGATTTCCACAATGAATTCACAACTCTTCACCACTTGTAATTGATCCAATTTCACTAATTCTTCATGCTTGCAAATCAGCTTTTGTACAGGACACAGGAATCTTGCAAAAAATGATGAGTACTGACCGTGACGCTGTATGAGGACACGATTGGCCGCGTGTAGGGTCGTCGGGTCGTGTAGAAATCGCTCTCGTAAACCATTTTCGCTTCACTTGCAATTCAGACTTTTTCGATATAAAATGATTATCCGATTAGGTTTCGCGTTAACTTCGTTCGTGGATTTTATCAGTTGAGTGGCCCCTTTTTAAAAGATAATTATAGTGATGCGGCCGCGGTGGAAGTTCGTACGGTTCTGGTTTCTGGAGATTGGTTCCTGGGACGCCTAGCGTCGCGACGTCCCCCACTATAAGGTCCACGACGTCGAAATTGCGTCAGTTGAGATACACAACTTGATGCATCGAAAGAAATAGAACCGTGTTAAGGTTGCACGAGTTTTTTTCTCTCTCTTCCTGCAAACATCTTCCCCACGCGGAGCTTGCGATTCACAGAGCTTTTATTATTTTTTCTTCAGATGGCCCACGCTCTCCCGGAATACTCGAGGACATCGATACGTCACAGGGCCAAATTTCACTCCAGCGAGATTCGCTGATTGTAATTGAAAACAAATTTCGAAACATTCAGAAACATTTGAAATTTTTTCGAGCTTGGTGGTATTTTATTTAATGTGAATCCATTTTGTAGGTTCTTCAGGTTCTGCAAAAAATGTAATTTATATTAAACATTGTTTAGTGTGGATACCTAATTCAGAAAACAATACTCACCAAATTTGTTCATTTTCTACAAGTCATCTAAAATGTAACAAAAATCCACTCTAGTTCGAAACTTGAACTTGGCAAGTATGTAGTAATACTTCAACTTGTAGTTTACGAGTCTTTAAATTTCTTGCGGCGTACGAGTCATCGACAGTAAATTATCTGCAAATACTAAACAACTCATCAATATGTACTCTATAAAATTAATGGATTTTAAAATTATTGATGAACGTCTAAAAATAATTAAAAGATTAATTAATTTGTTCTTTGAATGTAAAAAAAATATTATAATATTAAGAGAGTTTAAAATACAAGCTATTTAATTTAATTTAAGAACTAATTTCAAATTGTAAATGTTTCAATATCGATTCGAAACAAATTATACTCTTTTTCATTAAAACGCCCTAACGAAAACAGATTTTTAAATCTTTGCTCTGAAATCTTTCCATCTACAAAAGAACGTGAAACATTTTTACTCTGATCTCTATTATTGAAGAATTGGGGGCAAGGTCAGATTTCTCAAAATTCCCTTGACTCTCAAGAAATTTAACGAATTTATGATCTTTCGAAATTCTTCATCTCCGTTTGAATAGCATTTTCATCGCTTTAGTTTTATAAATGTTATGTGATTTACAAGGAATTAATTTAGTTCACGCCTCTCTAATGCGATTTTTCATCGTCTTTTAAACTCAGTTTACAAACATCATACAGCAAACTTCGAAAAGTTACCTATGAATTAGCTTACTCTTCTCAGTTATTACGAAAGATGTTATATTACCGGGCATTCTTCCAAAGATTTTCACAATATTCTACTTTGGAAGAATTCCAGAGACCAAATTTAGAGCTAATTTTAATGACCCTTAAATGTTATGTAAATTATTCAGATAATCAGATAATCAGTTAATCAAAAAACTCTAGAGTGATTCAAAAGACTTAACTATAATTTTCCATTGACGAAAAAAGAGAAATAGAAATCGTGACGTCAACAAATGTGTTTACAAGGAAAAGTCTGAGATTAGCTTGTTTCCAGTTAGAATGATATGTTGAAACGTATTGTGGAATTTTTGGCAACCTATGTAACATAACACCGGAAATGGCGAAGAAAGCCAAAATACATTAAAAAGTTACTTTTAAAAAATAATACTTCTTTCTTTTTAAAGTTCTTGACTAACAACATTAATTTACATATCAATTTCAAATTTATCACCCTTAAAATGAAATACTAATTTTTGTTCATGACAAATATTAGATTTAATTCCCAGACTTTCTTTCAAAATTTAAGTTGAGTTCATGTTTAAGTTCAAATCTTTTAAAAACTCTCTTAGTCGACCAGCGTTTTTATTAAACATGAAAATGCGGTCAGACAAATTATTTTAAACAGATTTTGATCGCACTTCAAAAAGTGGGTGCATTTTAGCTCAGGGACGTTAATAAATTTCCCAAATACTTCACAATGGTTGTCCAAGTATCTAAAAGAAAGTTTCGTGGTGAATTGAATCAAACTTGAACCAAGCTTCGCTAAGCAGAATTGTTTCAGAACTTTAAAAGTAGTTCTTTGAACTACAATATTTGCATCAGCAAACATAGAATTCTCAAAGAGTTTTGAAAAATCGTCCGACATTCCACCATCATAGATTGTTATGTGTTTTTCCTTTTGGATATTGAAATATCCAAATTGTGAAATCTCACAAAAGATAGTTAGAGAATTTTTCGGTAAAAGTTCGTCGGGATTTTCCACCAAAAAGGCTTTTGAAACAAACTCCTTTTTTTCCACTGGTCACCTTCTCCTGAAGACCATTCGAAACTTACTGCATCAGTGTGTTTTTTTGATTCGGCATTCAAAATTGAAATCTTAGCTTTAAAGAAAACTTTATATCGTGCCGAGAGGATGCCTTTATGGTGAAGAAGATTTATTTCGAGAAATTCTTTGTTGTTTAGTCCAATTATTAGCGTCAGTTTCCAAACTACATGCAGTGTATCTTTTGCTGCAAAAGTTTCAGTGAAAACCGAATCGACTTTTTTGGAAATCAAGCTATTGAAGTCTTTGATTGTCCACAAGTAGCTTACTTTCACAGTTCGCATTTGCGTTGTACCCTAAAAATCTGCAGAAGGCTGCTTACCCCGCATGATTGGAGTCGACGAGACTTGGAGAGTACTACTGGCGTCGTTATCGTCTTTAGATGCCATCTTAAGAAGACTTCTTAAAATATAAAACATAAAATGGAAATACTCAATTAGTTTTGATTGTCAAATTTTAAAATTGTTAGTAATAGTTAACTTATTTTGTTTTTTATTTTTAATAATATTATAGTCTCTAATTTCATCATTTAAAATTCGTAAAAAAAAAATTCGCAGCGGAAATATACTGAATAAGGCTTGCTATTAAAAATCGTTATTTTTTCAATTATTTGCTCGAATTTTTGATTTTGAGTTTAGACACGCAGTCAAATTAATTATCAACACTTATACATGCATACTTAGAGTAACAATATCAAGTATACAGGTAAATGAAATGCATACCTTTTCTTAGAAAATATAAATTATCAGCAATAAGCTTTGAAAGCTGAAGCCGGTGGCCTATTATATGATTTTCTATTTGGCACTGAATTTGGAGTTTAATAATATATGCAACCTGCACTATAATTATTAGTATAAAAAGACGAAAAATGGACAAAAGCAACCGGCTTTTGTTTTGGGACCTTGGGCTTTCCCGTTTTACACTTTACAAGTTTAGATCTGCAAGACCTGCAACATAGAGAAAATTCATTTGTAATTTTGTATCATCTAAAAAATGTTTAAAAAGCATGAAATTTCTACATTTTTATTAATCGCTACACACAACTAATATAAATAAAACTAATTTACCTTCCTAGAACTTGTTATCTGGAATATTTCGTTAATTTTTAACTGCGTATTTAAAATGCGAAGACGCGTGCCTCTATTCACTTGAACTTTAACAATGGCGTTTTCACACCAAATCGTCGCCTGCTTTCCGGTGAATAAGAAAATAAATTTTATCACTCACTTGTGTTATAGATTTTCCCTATTTTTACGTAGTTTTCGTTAATGTACCATTCAATTAAAACGCTTTATAAAATAAAATACGGCATATATTGTAAATATAGAACCACTGAGACCTTAAAATGCGATTCAAATATGCAATTTGGACAGTCGTGCCGGCAATTCGGCAATCTTATTGGCTGTAGTTTGCAGCTTTTATCAAAGTATCTTTGTTTTTATTATGTACCTTAATTTGTACATTTTGCTGTAAAAGTCTATTTTGAGATTAAATAATCATCACTAAGCAGTTTATAACATAATTTGTTTGTTATAAACAATTATTTATATTGCTGTTTTATATAATTATACTATTTTAAATAAGCGCGTAAAATGCAACCAATGAGGTTGCTGGTATGTCGAGGCATGCGCAGTGCAAATAATTCGGCCCACCTAACCTAACTTACTTAGTGTTGCACGTGCACGTGTGACAATATAAATAAATCTTTTAAAAACAATGGGTAAAAAGAGGAAAGATCGCGAAGAAAGCAACGATTATGAATTTGATCCGGCTCCAAAGCATCTTCAAGTAAACCACATAAAAAGTCAGGAAAAACGTCTCATCGTTATACTGGAAAATGCCCAGTTGGAATCCGTCAAAGTAAGGTTATATTTAGTACAAATGTTTTTCAATTAAAAAACCTTGATAAACTAATATTTTTACAGCTTAGAACTAATGTATTTATTGTAGAATATTTTCCTATTTGCTCTATATTTTATTCTAAATTTATAGTTTATTTGTACATTAAAGAAGATGATATATCTATGCTGTCGTTCGAAATTTGTTTACTATTCCAAAATTATATATTCTCGAATGCAGGAGTGTAATTATTATAGATTATTACTTATTCATATATCATTTTTTTCCTTTGGGATATAATTTTACTTGAGTTCTAATACCATCTTACTTAAGGGGTTACACTACCCAGGCGCGTCGAAAAAAGAAGCTTTTCTTTGTGAATTTTTTTTCTCCAGTTGTATGTGGTGGATAAAAAAAATTTAGGGCTTTATTACACACACACACATATATATATATAAAGTTCTCAACAATTTTTTATTCATGTATTTACAATAAAATGGTGTGGCAGTATAAGAAACGAAAAAAAAATTTTTGGAGGATGAAATCGGTGTGCAGCATATCTCGCTCAATTTTTGTCCGATTGACTTGAAATTTTAATCGTAACTTCGTAATCGTAACACACTATTTTTATGTTTGATAAATTACTACGTTTGTAGTTAACAATTTACAGTCGATTTTTTGCAAAAAATGAAAAAAAATTTTTAACTCATACAAATTTGTGAATTTTCAAACAAAATTTAAAATCCTGGGTACACTCATCTCCCGATCGAAGGCACTTTTCACGCTTGGTTGATTCTACGTCTCCCCCGAGCGTCCCTCGACAGTTTACACTGAATAGCTCGAGCTATTTTAATCCCATCCGATCGAGGATGGGTCGATCGGGAGATGAGTGTACTTCGACAGAAAATCTATCTAAGAAGTTGCGACTAACATTTCAAGTCAATCGGACAAAAATTGAGCGAGATATGCTGCACACCGGTTTCATCCTCCAAAAAAATTTTTTTTCATCTCTTATACTGCCACGTCGCCATTTTGTTCTAAATACATAAATAAAAAATATTGTTGAGAACTTTCATATATGTGTAATAAAGCCCTAAAATTTATTTTTTATCCACCACATACAGCTCGAGAAAATAATTCACAAAAAAAGTTTCTTTTTTCGACGCGCCTGGGTAGTATAACGCCTAAAGGGCATAGGTAGTAGACGTTACACTGATACGATAATTAATTATCCGACTAGAAAAGTATGTTTTATTAATTCTCATCTAAAATTATTATAGGTTGGTCAAAATTTTCAACTTCTAAACTGTGATGATCATGCTGGTATTTTGAAAAAAGATAAACGTGAGCCTGGCAGCAGTAGACCTGACATAACTCATCAATGTCTGCTTATGTTGATGGATAGTCCTTTAAACAGAGCTGGTTTGTTACAAGTCTATATTAAAACAGAGAAGAATGTATTGATAGAAGTGAATCCACAAACCAGAATTCCCAGGACATTTAAGCGATTTGCAGGTCTCATGGGTAAGAAAATTGACCAACAATTTTAAATTATTAACCATGCAACTACACGTTCGGCTAAACGGACGTTTTGACAAAATTAATTCATCCGACTGGAGTAATATACACTGCCAGTAGCCGAACAAATTTATCTAAAATAATTTGACCAACTAGAGCCGAATGTCAATTGCAGGTCGTTCTAAATTATTAATTTTTTTTATATTATACTTAGAGCACGCTCACCGAATTTCGTCACTTACTTATTCGATTCTATTAATTCAAGCTATACTGAATATATGTAAATAACAATTTAGAACTACCGCCATAATAATAAATAGATAAACAACTCGCTTTTCACTTTATCAAAAGAATCGGGGCACATTTTTTATTTATGTTAAGAGCTGGATAAATTTTATTAAATAAATTCGTCAGGCCCTTGAAATACTACTGTAGCCGGATAAATTTTTATTTAATATTCATCCTTCTAGCCAGACATTTAGATACTTCGAATTATTAAAGGTCATTTAAAATGGTTAATACAAACTATATTTTTGTTCGTTTTTTACAATTACATATAAATTTTAGATTTTTTTTCTACACTTCTCGCTAGTACTGATATTTTTATTGTTTATTTTTCTTACAGTGCAACTGTTACATAAATTCTGTGTTCGAGCATCTGACAGTCCAATGAAGCTGTTGAAAGTTATAAAAAATCCTGTAACTAATCACCTTCCAGTTGGATGCAGAAAAATTGCTATGTCTTTTAGTGCAAAAGAAGTAAAAAATCCACGAGATATTGTTCCTACTGATGAACCTATTGCTATAGTGATAGGAGCAATGGCTCATGGACAGGTATGTAACTCAATCTGATATGAAAACAGATTGATCGCTTAACTTTTTTTAAAATTAGTATTGCATTTTAATTATCATCTGCACAGAAACCTTATTTGTAGAATAGTAATTTTGTAATAAGTTTTAACAAACTACTTTTGTTTTTTAGATAAAAACGGATTACACAGAGGAAACTATTTCAATAAGCAATTATCCACTCTCTGCTGCCGTAACCTGCAGTAAATTGTGTTCAGGATTCGAGGAAGTTTGGGGAATTATTTAATTTATGTCTGTTTATATGAAACTTGTTTTTTAGGAAATAAGAATTAGGATAAGCAAATAAAAAATATTAAAATTATGAGGATAGATTTTTTTATGCTTCCAAAGAACACGAAAAATATAGAACATCTTTTGGTTTGCAAATTTTACAACAACTAAATTCATCTTCTGTTTTATATTTGACAAAATATTAGCAAATTGTATATAACTTCTGCTATCACTAAGAGAAAATTGGAATCATAATTTTGTACCTTTTTTTGTATTTGAATTGAACATGGTTAATTGTTCATATATAGAAATTAAAATTAACATTCAGTAGAATAAAACTTAAAAATAAAAGCTGCGAATAATATAATTTGCAACAAAATTCAGCATTTTTTATATACATAATAAAATTACGAAAGTCGATTCTTTGAAATCGGAATTTTCAAAAGAACACTCTAGAATATGATGACTCATCAATAATGTATCAATGATTGGATATAGAAAATATTGCGGACAAATCAGAATCTATTTTCAAAAGCAAGATGTTTCCATTCAACCAATCAAGTCTGACTGTTAACCCTTTCTTTTCTCTTCCGAAACACGTGACAAGGAAGTGGCAGTGGTGGAATTCCTGACAGTCTAATTTGACTTCCGTAGTGAACGATGCCATTGAAAGCATTGAAAGCATTGAAAAATGATGAGAACGTCGTTTATGATAATCGTTAATGTATTTTCAGTGAATCTTCTTCACTAAATAATGTCTCGATATCTCTCAAATGTTATTTACGGTGTACCGTATCGGAAATCCAGTGAAAAAGAAGTGTCCTCTCATGATGCAATAATGAATAATGCAATCTAAAAATACCCACAGTTTGTGAAAAACGTACAGAAATTCAATTTTTGGTGATTTTTTGTGTTGCAAATGTCAAGTTTTTTGCATAAAATAAATGGCAGTTTATTTTCTCGAATTTGTGTGTGATTTGTTGATTGACTCGCGTATTCGTGTCACGAGGTGACAATATGGCTGTCATTTTTCACCCGATCCCGATTACACGATCAGTGAAGCTACGGTGACAGAAGCATCTTTCTTTTTCGCACATGGTTTCGAGAAGAGATCTACCCCCCGCGGAGAGTCTGTTTATAAAAGTAAGTCGTTGCCGTATCGTGTGAGATACTTAGATATGATATGACGCACGACGGCCATGTTGAATATAATAGATTACGGTGATACCTACACGTCACAGAAAAAGCGCCGTTTGGAGCCACGCGCAAAGTTCACCACGTGTACTCCTAATCTAAACAATAAATTTGATAAAATTTTTAACTAGGCGTCTTTGCTGAAATAAGCATTTCGAAGCGTCATTATAGATTTTACGCGTCTGTCTCAAAAATGCATTCTGGGTGAATTTGGAACTGTGGAAATGGACCTCTGTTTGCGCGGTGACAATTGATAAATCGAAATTCTCCCTTAGAATTTGAAAAAATCGTCGTGTGCAATGTTGATTAAAAATTGAATTTCATTTTTTCCTTTTGAACCTTTTTTTTAATTTAGGGAGCATTGCATTTTATGCATTTGTACCTTTGAAAAATTGCATTGTGGGTGGACATGGAACGGTGGAAATAAACCGTTAATTTTTGGATTGGGTAATAAAACGTGATCTTATTCTGCAAATAAAGGTGTACCGTTATTTTGCCGCGTGTCGTACACTTTGAAAGTGTTACGATTTCCCTCGAAAGCCCTGTTTTTCGATTTGCAATGACCCATTTACAAGATTCTTGAGAACAAAGTTGTAACACGAGTTTTGAGAACAGCTCAGGCTCTGGTTTTTTGGCATCGTTTGATGATCTGAAGAATCTCTCATTTATGAATCAGTACACCTACTTTTGAAATCTTTATTGGTAAGTGGTGGAGACTGGATTCTTTTGTGGGGATTGAAAGTTCAATGACGGGATACTTTGGCGTGAATAAGAGCGATTTGGAGGGAAACATTCATCTCACCTACTTTTGATTACATTCCACAGGCCTTCAAGACACGTGCGTTCTCGAAGGTTATATCACGATTAACCGGTGGCGGCGTCAAATATGAATAGATTGAAAACGCCGATTCCACGTCAAATTCCATGAGCAAATTAAAATAATCCTGTGTCCTCTAATGATTTAAATTTTCTAAAAAAATGTTATATTTTAAAACTAAGGGAAGGTATGCAATTCTTCAGTGGATAAATATTTGCATTTTTATTTTATCTTAATATTTAGACATGTAATTATGTATTTCAAAATATACAGGGGACAAGTAAGTAGGACATAGTCTTAAAAATTTAATTTGGTAAAGACACAAAAGTTAAATAAAAATAAAGAAATCTATAAAAGTTATAATATTTTTCTCTGCAATAAAAAAGTTACTTTTTATTAAAGTCAACAAATAATAAAAATACCCATTAGAGATTAAATTTTAAAATTGCCGCCAAATTTTGCATGGAATAGGTGTTTAAAGTTACGGCCACACCGTCTTCGTCTGCAGGCAATCTACATGGAAAAACAGAACGCTTAATTAATCTTTAAAATTATTTTAATTAATAATTAACCTTAAGAGGAATTTACTTCCAAAAACTTTACATTTTTGTAATAATAAATATTTTTCATTAAAATTGGATATTTTATCTTGTAATACATTCCTTTTTTTGATAATCTTCTTCAGTTTAAAAAATTCCCGCCTTTAAATTGATTGCAGGTAGAGGTGTGATCGTACCTTTACTGTACCTCGTGACACTTCGTATTTTTCCGACTATTCTCGATTCGTGATTGGTAGGTGGTAGACGATCGTCGCCATCGCGTCATCGTCAATGCAAGCTAGGCAGTCGAGGCGGAACGATGGAATAGGAACTATTCCTGTACGCCTTGAAAGAATGTGCAGCCATTGTTGGTGCTGTGCGATTAGTTAACTCTGGAGCAGAGATCGTGATGGTAGCTGAACTCCTTAACTAGTGTAAGGACTTCATAATGTTATCTACATTTTCCCATTATACTTCTGCCGTGCTGTGCCTAAAACAGTTTAAATTGTGAAACTCAGTTTCGTGTTTGCATCCAGTTTCCTCGCCAGGGACGTTGCGTGTCAAGTCCGCGTCTGTGCGTTGGTTGTCGGGACGTGTGTGCAAGGAAAGAGGTAGCGGAGGCAGATAGGAGAAGCCGCGCTTCACATATATACATACGTACACTACAAGTGAGTAAAAGTGAGTGAGTGAGAGACACGGTGGGGCACTTTCAGTGGCGGCCATAACACCAAGTCGACCAACCAAACTGGCGGCCAGGGAGAAAGCGTAGTCCAAGTGCTCAAGGCGTAGTGGTAGTGTTTTGAGACTGAATTTTCCTGGAAAATGGACTCAGAGTGATCAGGTAGGTCCTCACGAGTGTTTTAGGACAGCCCGGCCGAAGCTTGTGTCACGAATTGAGCATAATGTCCAAGAGGCTATGCGTAAGTCGCCGATATCATAGCGGGCCCTTGGGAGCTTTCTTTCGCAGCGGCTGAACCGCCATGTTGAATGAAACCTACGCCAAATCGAGCGCCCGACGAGGTGCTCGGAATTCCCGTGAAACCCCGCCAATCTCCGAGTCTAAAAAACCCAAAATTTTCACTCTGAGATCATCTTGAAGTTCAAAGTTGATACTTAACGCAACGTCCACGGCGTTTGTTGTGCGTCGGGAGCATCGGTTGGGCGCGGGTCCACTATACGTATACTTCCCCTCACCCAACCACTTTTATACCTCCACCACAAATCTTTCCCCTTTCCAAACGTTTTTCATCGTTTGATGTGAGTTTTTATCAATTATTATTGTGAAGAAAAACTCTCTAAAAGTGTTAAAAGTGTGCTTCAAAATGTTGTGATTTCCATCCTCATTACCTGTCGTTCGCATGGATTACCTCGCGTTGCCAGTCCGAATTTTTGCTCCGAATTGAAATTCTTCTCGGACATGTGTATTTCGTTTCATTTGCTTCCTACCCGATTTTGAGTTCCGGGTATATCTTTGGATTCTTATCTAGGGTTGTTAGAAACTGGGGGATAAGATTGCTAAGCAGCACGGCATCAACACTCGAGATGTGACTCCCTTCTATAAAACTCCCCAATACCTTTTCTTAGGTTCTACGTGAAAAATCATGACTTTCCTTCAGGAATTGAGAAAATTAGATCTAATTGTGTGTTTGCTGAATATTTTGTTTTGGTCAAGCAATTCTATACTTCAGGATATCAAACTTGTGAAGGAGTACTCTGTTCGTTTTGTTTCCTGGTTGTTGACCTTCAATTTGAAAGTCCAGACTCTCAAAAGTGATTAATTAGAACGGATTTAAGATTATTTTATATAGAGAATAGAGAATTTCTTGTATTTGCAGATCTACAAAATTTGAGAGTTTGCCCCAGGATTTTTTAATGCGTGGTTTAAAATGTAAGCATTTTGTGGAATTTCTTGAAAGTTCATTGACTGGATTAATAGTGATTGGGTGTATTAAAAAAAAAAAGTTTTTGCGTTCAAGGCTATCAGGTTCAACTTCAATTTAAAAATTTGAAAGTCTACAAGATTTTTCTGGGGAAGATTCTAGATATGTACTTGAATGTTTCTTAATTTAAAAGCAAAATAATTTTGAATAAAACCAATACCTTCTCATATGATGAGAATGTAAGAATTATGTAATATTTTCTCTTTTATTATGCTCAAATACATATTACGATGTATAAAACTTTACGTCAATCAATTTCCAATTTTCTTCACACAATTGCATGTTTCCTCATTTCAAGAGAAAATTCTTGAAATTTCTCAGATTTTTCAAAGTTGACATCTGAAAAATGGGAAACATTTCACTAATTTTTCCGTACAGTAGATTTTTTATTTTTTGAGGAATTAAAACCAGTATTTACAAATAAAACTTGTTTTTAAAAATACTATCTAATTTTACAATTTTTGTGCATAAATGCTTCTAAACGCTCTCTATTTTCATAGAAACAATTAATATTAAAGTAAAAATTGAAAATTTTCTGAATCGCGTGGGGATTAGAATTACTAGTTGCATCCGCTAGAGGCGCTACCTCTGCCGCAGAAATTTGGCGGGAGTTTTAAATCTGCTATTTGAAAACGATAGGAGTGTTTGGGATGAAGTGTAATATCCAGCTTAATTTTTTTTATATTTTTATAAAAATTTGTAGATGCGATAACTCGAAATTGAATGAATAATAAGTCATTCAATATTGAATAACCTTTTTAATAGTGTGATTGATTTTTCTACATCACTAGCGGTTCTTTTTAAGATAAAAATTTTCCAAAAAATTATATTTTTGAATGGCTAACAAAAGGTGGCTCGAATATGTCACACTTATAAGAATTTTTAAAAAATAAGAAAATTAATTAAGTAACCTGTATAAAAATATTTAATAATGCTCTAAACAGTAAAATAAATCCAGATAAACTCTTCGAAAAAAATGTATAGGTCATCGTAAAAGAATCATGAATTGTTAATTGTAGGTTTTCTGGCTGACTCTGTTTTTCGTTTCAGTTGAAAATTAAAAAATAAGTTGGTTTTATTAAAGTGGTTTATATTCAAGTCATTCCCCACTTTATTTATTAAAAAAACAAAACAAAAAAATAAAGATGTACCTAAAATAAGCTTCAATAAATGTATATATAAAAAAATAACATTATTTTCTACTTCTATCAAGAACATTCAGATCCCATTATTATTAAGAGAGAACATGTTCTAGTTTGCAAGAACTACAAGTGTGCCATATTCGATCGATCTCCTCTAATTTTGTAATTTATAATAATAAAAGGCTTTAAATAACATCTTGTAGTGATTGTTGATATCATTAACTTTCCTGTAATTCAGTTCGGAATAGTTTATTATTTAAATGCATTAAAAGTTGAATATATTTCTAATTTAAAAGGAGCAGAGCATTTTTTATTTAAATGGATTCGAATTTGAATGACATTTTTCTCAATGCTTTCAATTTTGAAAGCTGTTTATGCAAATCAAAGCATTCCTTTTAAAAGGGTTTTCTAAACGAATGCTCCTGAATTTAAATGTATTAGAATTAGGGAGGACTTTCTTTTTTATAAACACCCATACACGCATCATTGATTTCATCTTTAAATTTCTTTTCATGATCTAACCGTTAGTAAATTGACATCATTATCATATTTTCATGTGAAATAATTAACACTATTTCTGAATCTCTTGATCAAATACAAATATTTGTCACTCATACTTTTTGGAACGACGATTGATTCACTTTCAATCTCTTGATATCTCAGTTTGGAAATTGCTCCCCTAGGAATATAATAAATGAAGGAAGAGCTGTGATCGAAGAATCTCTAAATTGATTCCTGAAAGAAATCTGATTTACGGTCTAGTTTTATATATATATATAATTTAATTATTTATGGTTGTTATAAGATGAATTCCTTCTGTTATTCAGATGTTGCTAATGTTGCGAGACTTGGGTCTTGGGACAACGAATTACAAGATAACACAGGGCTGACATTCGAGCAACTACCTTTTGGTAGGCTTGAGTAGTGTTATGCCTCTTCAGCATCAATCTCCCTGGTCACAGCCCAATCGACTTGGCAAGCAATTAGAGAGCTGCGATGCTCAATTCAGGGTATATCCTTGCGAACTCAGTTGTTGATGAAGCCTCGTAGCGACAATCATCGATGTAAAGCAGTTACCTGCTACAAAGCATTTATGATCATACATACATGTCAGAAAGGTATGTGAAGTCCACTGATCAGGTCTCGCTTAAGGGCATGTGTTACATACCATATGAGCAAGTTTTCAAATCCGGGTTTTTTTTTCTACAATTTTTACATTTTCAAAAAATTTTAGTCAACATCCATCCGTGTTGACGTTTTTGACGGATGTTGACTAATTTTTTTGAAAATATAGAAATTGTAGAAAAAAATCAGGGTTTAAAAACTTGCTCATATGGTAAGTAACACATGTTCTTAAATCCGAATCCTATTACTTGACGCACTGTATTCACAACTGCAAACTAGGGAGCCCAGCGTAATAATATAAGATTACAAACTCGAAAATGCGTTTTAGGGTTACGGATAAATCTAACAGCGAATATAGTACTTTAAATTAAAATTACAATAAAACAATTTTTAGCACTATTGAATTAATGCCGCTTAATTTTTTTTTAAAACTAGTTCGTCTGTGTTTCAGAAAGGAAATCAAGATGCAGCAGGTGGACACGATCTCGCAAAATAACTCTGTGAGTATTGATTCTTTTGATATTGGTATAAACTTACACCGAATGCAGCTTGACTACTAATTATCCACTAATCTTACTAACTGCGATTGCAGACAACTACTTACCTCCCGTGTTTTGTATAATTCCTAAGTAGAGGCGATTTTTTCGAAATTGAATAGCTTGAAGTATTTGCACATTTAAAAACATAAGAATCTGGACTCACAGGGTGCCGATTGAACCTTAAAGCTGTTTCAAATTTTTAATAAATTTGACAAAGCAAATCTAATGAATATTTTAGAATTTATAATTATGCTTGTAATCGGCACCCTGGAATCTTATTATCCTAAGTATATTTCCCTTCTAAGAGTGTCTCTACAAACATTGCACATCGAGAGTGGTATATTTTCATTAACTTGTCACGTTTTACCCTGTATTCTTGTATTTCTCTTGAAATCTAATTGACTATAAAAGTCCAAATATCTGTACTATCTTGTAAAATTTGCTCTCTGTAATGCTTTTCGATTCTTTTTGAGGCACTCTAGAAATTTACCGGGTTTGACTGAATAGTATGTATGAATTACAGTTAGATGTGGAGGAGCGAGAAAGGCTGTGTAATATACCGAAGGTGAGACTTCCTGCGAAATGATTTTGCATTTTTTTGTGATATGATCCAAATTGGTTTTTATCGGGAAGTGTAGATTGCAATTTTAGCTTTCAATTATGTTTACTCTAAGTCTGTATTTATATTTCTACTTTCTAGTATTTTATATTTTCTCAAAATGGTGTACTTAACATTTGGAAGTGGTTATTTCTAGTTACTAAAAAGTTAAATATTTAGCAGCCTGATTCGCTCATTGAATCGCATGATCCTGAATTAACAGACAAGAATGCAGTCAATAGAATCTATAAAATTAACTAGTATTTTATTGATTTTGTTATCCATATAATTCCTCGTTTTTGTAAATAAACCTAGCATGCTCTAATAATTTGTCTCGAATAAATATTTAGAAATAATCTTAACTTGAAGAGTAATTTAATTATTTAACATGAAATTACAGTAATGCTTTTAATTAAATTCTTATTTTTTGAATTTCAACTTTAAGTAAAACTTAGTACATTAATGTTCAAGACTAAATGTAGAAGTAGAAAAGCATCTTCTCTTTTTGGAGAATTGGTGGTTCTTCTGTATCATCTTTGCTCCATCTAGTTGAAAATAATATCTTAAAAAATTATTTAATTTAACAAATTTGTAAATAAAATATAATTAATGCAGACGAGTGCACCTGGTAAGGCGTCCGCTGTGCCAACTGCTCTTGTTCGGGAACCACCTCCGCGAGAAGAGCCGCCCGTGGAGCCAGTGAACGGAATTGTTCAACCGCCTGTTGTGCCACCCCTGAACCGACCGGGTCGTAATACCAATCAAATACACTACCTCCACAAGGGTGTACTTAAAGCAGTATGGAAACACCAATTCGCTTGGCCTTTCCAGCAGCCGGTGGATGCGAAAAAACTCAATTTACCAGTACGTATATTATCATTTATATCTTTATGCAATGTACAAAAAATTACAAAATTAAGCTAAACGAACCATACTTTTTCTTTTTCGTTAGGATTATCACAAACTTATCAAGCAACCTATGGATTTGGGTACAATAAAAAAACGTTTGGAGAATACGTATTACTGGAGCGCCAAAGAATGTATTCAGGATTTCAATACGATGTTTACGAACTGCTATGTTTACAACAAGCCAGGCGAGGATGTTGTTGTCATGGCGCAAGCTCTCGAAAAACTATTCCTCACGAAGGTTTCACACATGCCAAAAGATGAGGTGGAACTCGATCCACCTGCTCCGAAGGGCCCGAAAGGGAAAAAACCGGGTAGAGTGGGTGCCCCGGCGACTGGAGTCGTACCAGCAAGTACTGGCAGCGTAGGTCGCGGGCGACCTGCCTCCGGAGCAGCAGCTGTAAGTTCCAGCGTCCCCAACAGCATGACACCCTCGTCAACAACGGCAGGAACGACAGGAGCCATGCCAATGCCACCTCTCGGCACCCAGGCACCAGTTTCTGTACCTGGGAGCACTAACACTACGACCATAGCTCCTCCTTCGAATATGAGTGTCAGCTCCATGGCCACTCATAACTCCTTGCCTCAACAAGTTGTCCCTCCAACAACTGGATATCATGCGCAGCCCGCGATGGACCCGCAAACGGCCACCGCCGTTCCCTCAGCACCACAAGTTCCCACGGCGCCCCCCGTTATGCCTCCCTCGCAGCCTGCCAAAGTGAAAAAAGGAGTGAAGAGAAAGGCCGATACCACGACACCCACCGCTAATTCTTTCGATCCCATTTACAACCCCATGGAACCCAAAAATGCCAAGATCCCAACGAGAAGGGAATCTGGAAGACAGATTAAGAAGGTAAGAGTTTGCACATGGTTTGCTTTTCACTCTAGGGTTGAGGCTAAGATATCAACGCGTCCGTAATTTTATATATTTTTAAGATTTGGTCCCTAAAGCTAAAGTACCTGTTTTCAGTTATAGTGTACAATTTTCTTAAAATTTTTCCAAAATCGACAGGCTTCACAGTCTTACCTCTGCCCCCCAACCTTAAAAATATTCAGCTATTTTTTGTTGTAAGATTATTATCTATTCCATTGAATATTAATTTTATTCAAAAGAACCTTAATTATGAGATATTAAAGGATTATTTTGGTTATTGGTGATGCTAATCACATTGCAAAGCTATCTGATTTTAGTTTAAAAAATGGTACCCTTTGAGTTTCAAACAATACCCCACAAACCCCATTTTTCCCCTTAGTGACTGTGAGGCCTAAAACTAAATTCTAACACGGATACACTCACTGTTTTCAAATCTACAATTCCTATTTGTTATATCTTGTTTAGTTAAGAAGAAAAAGCCAAGTACAACGCAAATTTAGTGCATCCTTAGTCATTTTGTATACGTTATATCGCCCAAAAGTCTAAGACTGACCTATGTGTTTGCATGCGTTCTCATGTCATTACATTAACGTACTAACAGAGGGTTGATGATGGGGCTGTTTCAGCCAACGAGGCAAGCTGACGATGGCATGGTGCCGTACCATCAAGCTATGCCCATGATGGGCGCTATAGCCCAACAGGTACTTAACCATTTTTATCGTTGTCCCTCCTTCATTTGTGTTGTCTACCGCTTAATTTTTTTTTAAATCTTAAAAGTGACTTTAAAATATGAAGTTAATAAAACAATTTTTTAACTTTCATAGTTTATAAATAATTCTTTATTAAATCTAAGTCAATCTTTCAGCCTCAACATCCCAGCGGTAAATCGAAGGAGAAGCTTTCTGAAGCTTTGAAATCTTGTAACGAAATCCTCAAAGAGCTCTTCTCTAAAAAACATTCGGTAATTATTTTATCTATTTTACTCTAACTCAGAGTTAGAACTTTTAATGCAAATTATAATTTTATTTTTGTTTAGGGTTACGCATGGCCTTTCTACAAGCCTGTGGACGCAGACCTTCTAGGACTTCACGACTACCATGACATTATCAAGAAGCCTATGGATCTTGGAACTGTAAAAGTATGTTTCTCATATTTCTACTTTCGTTTAGATCTTTATAGTGGTTTTTAAGACGCTTTTTAACTGGGATTGTTTTTTTTAGACAAAAATGGATAGTCGAGAGTATAAAACAGGTCAAGAATTTGCGAGCGACGTACGGCTCATATTTACCAATTGTTACAAGTACAATCCCCCAGATCATGACGTAGTTGCTATGGCTAGAAAATTACAAGATGTCTTCGAGATGAGGTACGCGAAAATACCTGACGAACCTTTGGGTGGAGTAGTAGGAATGAAAACTAGCAGCACAAGTGACAGCAGTTCGGGGTCCGAAAGTTCTTCCGAAAGTGATGATTCGGAAGAAGAACGTACCCAGAAGCTGGTTGCCTTACAACAAGAGGTAAATTGATAGATAAACCAATATTAATTCTGGTTAAACCAGTCTTCAAATTTTAATAATCGTTGTGATTAAAATTTTTAACGTGTTTGATTGTTTTTTATAGTTGAAAGCGATGCAAGAGCAGATGAGAAAGTTGGTGGAGGAGACTGGGAAAAAAAAGAGTAAAAAGAAGAAACCGGATAAACCAAAATCAAAGCCAATGGGTAACAAAACTGGTAATCTCATTGGCAGTCACAGTGGTGCCATGAAAGAACTTATGAAGCCGAGTGGGGGAATTCCAAGTGTGTCTGACAGTGTAGCTGCTAGTATAGGAAGTGTCCCGATGGGTGCGGGAGATATGAAGATGCCTGGTGGTATGGGAGGAGATCTTCATCACCCGGCGATAGCGATGGGACCTAACAAGGCTCATGGAGCCGCAAACCTGGGTCATCACTTGCCGACGGCGACCAATGCCAAACCTAAAGGTAAAGGACGAGGTCCTGGAAAAGCTACGGCTGCGAATGCTGCGACCAAAAGGCCGAAGGCGAACAGCAGGTCTGCTGGAAATAAAAAGAAAAACGCTAGCAGTCAACCACCTCCGATCGCTTTCGATTCTGAGGATGAAGATAACGCCAAACCCATGTCGTATGACGAGAAAAGACAACTCAGTTTGGACATTAATAAATTACCTGGTAAGCTTTGATACATATTTTAATGAATTTTTCAGAATGAGACATATATCTAGATTTTTATATACAATTTTTTATTCTAGGTGACAAATTGGGCCGTGTAGTGCATATAATTCAATCGCGGGAACCATCGTTGAGGGATTCAAACCCTGACGAGATCGAGATAGACTTCGAGACACTTAAACCATCCACGTTGAGAGAACTCGAGAGCTACGTTGCTTCCTGTCTAAGAAAAAAACCACGTAAGCTTTATTGTAAGTTCCATTCCAACGTCATGCAAGGACTCAAGATGTTTTTTTTCCCTCGCTGTGCTTTTGCACGATCCTTTACACTTTGAGTGATCGATGCAAGAAGCAGTTACATTTGTTGATCTATGAAATTGAATGTCTCAATTTTCTGAGAACCTTTCCAAATGTTTCCAAATGTTTCCAATTGTTTGCGCGTTTTGTTGTGTTTACTAATGTCACAGAATGTTGCGAAAGGTCCTGAATGACGTTCGTGAGTGGAACTACTACTTTGATTGATATTTTATTTCTTTTATTGAGATTTTAACCTTAATGTTTTTTTTTTAAATTCATGTTTCCATTTGAGCTCTTTCCTATTGAAAATGTGTTAACTCATTACTTTATAGTTTGAGAAAATGTTTGTCTTGTAAATATTACTGCTTTAAGTGTACTATCTTTTTATTTATTTGCTTTTATATTTATGTCTGGGCTTAAATTTTTATAAATTTAAACGTTTTTTTTTTATTTTTTATGAATCTAATATTATTATTCTTACTATTTAAAAACAATCTTTTTATTCAATTGTTAGAACACTTTAAAGAAAGAATTCCGATCAAACTTATTTTGTTCATAGAATAACATTAGATGCACAATGACTTGTTCACAGATAAGAAAGTTAGCGGCAAGTCTAAAGACGAGCAAATAGCGGAAAAGAAGCAGGAACTCGAAAAAAGATTGCAAGATGTCACGGGACAACTTGGAAACGTCAAGAAAGCTGCAAAGAAAGGTTAGTTGATTACGTTTATTTTATATAATCGCAATCGTTACCTCTATATTTGTTTAATTTATGACTAACATGTATTTATTCCAATGTTTTTACGAAAGAAAAATTTGTTAAGATGGATAAAAGCTAAACTTTGTTCCAACCATTTTATGTACAATTATGAATAATTCTCGTAATTTAGGTCAGATTATATGATAGAGAATAGGTGTTGTGCTCTGGTATTGATTTTTTACTCTTCCGGATATAAATATGGATTTAAGAATATTTTATTTGAAGTGTCTATCTATTTCACTTATTTTGAGAATTTGACACATTTTCACATTTTTTTCAATTGGTAAAGTTGAATCATGAAAATTTATTGACATTGGAATTACAGGGAAATTCTGAGTTATTTCTGGTTTGAAACATTTGATTCAATTTCTTTTGACTTCTTTAGAATTCTTTTAGATTTTTTTTGCATCTAAACCTTCTATGTTGGTTTAGGTTTGTTTCAATACTTTATCGCCTATTTCTCATTTATTTTTATGTAAAGAATCACCTTTTTGCCATTTTTAATGACAATAGGTACTATGTTGTCTGATATTACTTAGAGTAAATAAAATTCTCTTAGGTTTTTTATGATACAGAAGAACTCTTGGCAAAGTTCTGTGTATTTCCTTGTTGAAAAACTAAAATTTGATTATATCTTTCCACTAGGATTGATTGTTATATACAATAAGTTTTTGAATAAAATAAAATTGAAAGATATATAACGTTTTGTACAAATAATAATAAATGAAAAATACTAAAATCAATTTTATTAATTATTACAGAAGACAGTAGTAAATCAGTGGATGTAGTGGGAACCGGTGGCGCTAGTGGACCTTCTCGACTATCGGCATCAAGCAGTAGTAGCAGCGACAGTGATTCCAGCAGCAGTTCTCTTTCTTCGAGTTCCAGTGATTCGAGCGACAGTGAGCAAGGTTAGATATGAACCTCATCTGTTGCCATTATAATACCCTCACTCGGGAACAAAACGACCTCTTGTTATTAAGTGGTCGTCATTATATGAAATTAAAACCCAACGGTTTTTTCCTACGACTCAAAATTAAGGGATTATTTGCGATTGTTGTGAATCGAGAGTCAACGGATTTTCAGAATTAATTGTTTTTGTGTAATTTTTTTTCACATTAGTTTTTTAAACTGGCTTTTAAGTACTAGGTGTGTCATTAATTCCACGAAGCACAGATTTCACTTCGCGTTTTTGTCCGAAGTTCTGTACAGACAATACAATGTGTACACGTTTGACATGCACTTTCAAATGCGAATGTGTTATTAGAGTAGTAAAAAATCAATTTATTAATCGCATTTTGTTTACAATTCTCAATGGAAGAACAATCATTGAAACGAGTCTTTTCTATTAGCTACTGTACAGAGTTCGTTTTCGACTGCTTGTGTAGAAGTTTAACTTTTCTTTTCTTGAGAGCAAGGCTTTCAAGGTTTTTGTTCGTAAATATTTTTTGTAGAGAAACTAAATACATCACATTTAACTTGTGACTTTGGGAAGTCTACCATACCATGATTTACGAGTTCTCAGTTTAAGTAACTTTGATTTGACTAAGTTTAAGTAAATGTTGTCGTGTGTCTTGGTTTGGTGACTTCTTTGACTTTAAAAATACTCGCTTTGCTCACTCAAATTGGAGAAATGCGAAGATCAGTGCATTATCAATCATGATAGACGCGCAAAGTCCAATTAACAAATTAAATTTAGTGAGAAGATTTGCTAACAAGATTTAAATTAAAGATCTATATACAAGATTTAAAAACAAGGTTTACACTCAAGATTTGAAGAGAAAGTTTTAAGTGGGAATTTGACCACTCTTACTGCACAAATTCATCGCAAATATCTCCCAAAGCTACTAAATATTTCTTTATTATATTTATTAGGACGGCGTTATTAATATGATGAAATTACTGCGTTACGTTAATGCATCTGTAAATAGCGTTGAGTCTCGATGAGAAACACATCCGTTGAGACTCGACGCAGCTTATGATTCTTTTTTTTTTAATTTAATAATTAATAATAATAACAACAGTAATAATAATGATAATGGAACATAAAACGTAATGGTAAGAATAAGGTGAGCTAGTGGAGTGCAGACTGTGTTTTGAGGATACCATACATATACCATGCCAGCTTATTTCAAGAACGATTATTCATAAATTAAAGACAACTAATGAGTTCTTTTCTCTTGCTCTGTTGGTGTTGACGGTACGTTCTGTTGCTCGAAAGTCAATTTGGATCCCTTACTCGAGGTTGTAGCCTTTCTCACTGCAGTCCAGCATGTAATAGTAGAGTGCCATAAAACCAGATAAAGCAATAAAAATAACTAGATACCGACTAAAACTCAAAAATACTCGAACCGCCTAATCGAGAAAGACTGCGGTGTCAAAGACCGACGCCTTGGAAGTGAACCTGTAACTCTAGTGCCCTGCATTATCCCAATTAGTATATTTTATTAATTAATGTTTTAAATTTCGGTTAAAACCTATGATTAAAGAGCAGAGCATAGATTTTGTCAGAAATTGTCAAGCTTAATCCCATTAGTTCATTCGCATCGTATCATTTGTCAGAAACCTTAACAAGAACCATAGGTGTTGTTTTAAACACCCATCGTTTAAAAACCAAAGTTTTTTTTTTAACTGTGTGTGCTTCCGGCTTCATCGTCTGGCCGGGGCAAAAACTGTTCCTCATCGATTCTGGAAAAGTTGTGTGTGGACACCACCGACCACGTCGAGTGAAGTTTACCTTCACTCAAGAACATACCAGGCAATGACAACTATTATATAAATTATATAACGGGAAAAGAAATGCAGACAATGTGTATTGGTGGCTGGATTTTTAAATCGGCGCATTGCAACTTCTCGGACCAGTTTTTCAATTATTCGGTGGTCAACTGTCACTGCCGATCCAGTTAAGAAAGAATAAAAAAATACCCTCTTGAGAGCTACTCCGAAAATAAACGTATTATATCTTTCTAATAGCAGTAGTTGATACTTTTGAGCCTGGTACTTTTTAGCGAGGTCTGCCTTATAAATAGAGGTATTAAAAAAAAGATAAATAATTAGACAAAAAGGCAGAGGACGAGAGAAAAAGAGCAATAGAGATTGACGGAGCAAGAAGAAAATGCATAAGGGAAAAGAGAGAGGCAAGGGAGTAGCTTTTTACATTCTCATTCTCCGATTTGTTAACAAGGCGCACTGGCCTCCAAACACATTGTTTGCACTCCGCTAAGCTTTGAGCGACCGTTTGTACTACGTCGGTGAAATTGACTTCTTTCCTCGATATTGTATGTTCCGATCGACGATCAAGCGAGATAAACTCAGGGCTACTTTTCATGGAATCGAATCATCGTTACCGAAATGACGAGAACTCCAATCACAGATCATTTTTATGAAGGTGATAGATAATTTGTTTTCTCGTAACATAATTCTCTATGATTGGTGTTTCAGTGATTTCCTTCCGTGGAAAATAGACCTCAGGACACGTGTGCTGGAATTCACTTCGCTGAATTAGCTACGACTTTTGTTTAACCCGTCCTATTAAAAACGCATAATTATTTAGAAGCCTTTTATACGAGTTTAAAAAAGATTAATTTTAGGGATATTTTGTTTTTATATTTCTATCTATCTGTAAATGTCTGCTCCATGATAGTGGTTTTTGTTGAAATATCATGTACATTTAGTCCATATTTATAGAAGAAGTATATACATAAGAAGTTATGGACGTAAACGATGCGACTAAGGGGTGCTTTGCTCGATTGGCATCGTTCGATTTGTCATGTATTTTGCGAGCGAGGTGTATCGAGGGTGGTGATCTAACGAGTAAAGTAATACATAGTCGTTAGTCATTTACTCAGCAGCGTACTTAAAACGTTAGTTGTCGGTCGTTACAACTCGCAGAATTAACATAGGAAATTGATTTGCTAGGGAGCCCCGAAGGTAGATTGAAAAACAGGGTGACCACTTGTCAGAAAAATTTGGGAATAAGAAAGAAATTATCCAGGAGACTCAAGTGGCTATGGACATTCTTGTAACGATCTAGAAACATTTCTGGAATGTAAATTTCAAAAATGTTTTTAGAACTTTTCAAAAATTTCCTAAGTCAGGCCATATTACTTTCCTTAAAAATTCAATACGTTTCCTGGCTTTCTTCATTTTTAATTTAAGCTCATGATTGGAGAATTATTCGCTTTTATAAGAATTTTCTGTCTTCTTGTGGCCATCCTGAAAAAGGTCAATTTCCACATTTCGGGACAAAAGTGTCCTTAAATTTTCAAAGTGTTTTTCTAAAATTTAAAGCGTCATGTTTTTCTGATTAAAGACACCGCTGTAGATTAGAGAGACACTATGAGAATTTAAAAAGACTAGTCGTGAGATTCATCGTACTGAAAGTGATGACGTACCATGGAAATAATTAGCTAGACTACTGAGAAACAAATTGAATTAGATAGACACATTGCAATGCATCTAATAAGATACAATCACCGCTAGCTTATAACGCGAGTATAGGGCATTTTATAATACTACTTTGCCTTCCAAAATTAGACCCTCTACGTAAGCTCGCGTGAAATTTAAAATCTCTAAGTTCTTTTGACACTCTTTCCTCTACTATGATCGAAACTCGAATCTTCCTTCTAGATCGTCATCCGCCGATCGATCGCAAAACAGATCTAACGACCTAAATATTTTATTATATATGAAAAATTATAAATATTATATATATATATGAATATGAATATATACATATATATGAATATATATATATATATATAT